>JAULKM010119563.1:0-21268 GCA_032355605.1 Rubia tinctorum | reverse complement strand
AATGGTAAAAAAAGTATAGCGTTCTTCATAATGTCTTAAATTAATCGACACTCTTGAATAAATAATCCAAGAACTTGCCGACTTCTTCTTAAGTTTTTCATTATGAAGGCGATCAATCAAATCATTCAATGCAGCATCTCTAAGCTTCATTCTTGACTTTGTCATAGGACCAATCATGTTGCTTAGAGGATCACGAACTTAACCCTTGAATGTTGATCAAGACGTGAAATGTTTTCATTTATGGTGGTAGTCGTACCCTGATCTCCATCAAAAACTGAGCTTGAATTAAAATTATAGAAAAATGGAAAGATTTTAGTTGCAATATTAAAATTTTAATATGCATCATATAATAGTTGTAAGTTTATGAATGCAATCCAAAAATCTGTCTTGATTTTTTCTAATTTGTAATTTAAACCTTAGTATTTTCATAACTTATGGAAAAACCGTCTTTCAAGAGACATACTCTCTTTTCATAACTAAAACTATATGTTAAAACAATACTAAAAAATAATACTCTTCATAAATTTACTTTTTATTCAGACAAACAAATCACTCGTCCCTCAAGTTATTTATTTTAAATATATTTCTATTTTATTTATTTTATGTATTTATTTATAATTATTTCATGTTGCTCACAGTACAATATTAGATTAGAGTCTTAGTATTTTCTGTAATATTACTTACATATTTAATTTAGATTTAAAATAAAAGTGTCAATAGTTGAAGGGTCTTGATCTGGTTTGAGATAAGTAAAGGCCTGAAGCCCACTTAACTAAGACTAACCTATAATGTATATGTTCTAAACTTGCCGAACTTCTCAAGTGGACCTATGTTTACCATAACTATTGTTGTCAATCTCAGACACGAACCGAGAACACAGACCGACACGACCGAACTCTATATCTATGCAAGAATAACAAAATTTATGTATTTTAATAATGTCGTAACATATTTTTTGGGCGATGACATAATTTTCCATAAATATGTTAGAAGCGGTTTTGTGCATATTATCTTAGTTAAATAGCAGTGTTGAGTATTCATTGAATTCAATTCAATTTTTTAAAAACACTTTAGTGCATTTTTGTGTTGTAGTAAATATTTTATTCTAATATTTTAAAATAAAAAACTAGTGAAATCCCACCACACGTTACTCGGTATTATTAATTAAAAAATCAGGATTACTTTTGTGTACTTTTTGTGTTTTACATATAAATTGAAAATAACGAATTTTATTTACAATTTTGAATTTTAGCCATTTAAAGAAAACTATATGAGTAATGAAATTAAATAATTAGTATAGTTAGAAATCGTTACATATTAAATACAATAAAAATGTTTATTTTTGTTGCATTTTATTCAAATTATTTAGCAATAATTATTTATATGTTGAGCTATTTTAAAGGTTATCATAATTATGTCATTATATATATATATATATCTCACTAAATAAAATTAAATATCAAATATTCTTATTAGTCCCACTAATTATAAAATACCTTCATCTAACAATTACTCGATCTATAAAAAGAATTTGTGATAATTTATTAAATATTATTTTTACAATACTTTTCAAACTGAATTTTAAAATTAATATTTAGTCGACTATCTATAATTACTAATTCAAAATCATAATTTTAATTAGCCATCTCTCTTTATTTGACTATTATTCATTAGATTTATAAATATAGTCGTGTGCATTTTAACTTAACTTTGTGTATTGAGATTTGTTATGAGTTGACTTTACGTACTAGTAATCATATCTGTAAACTCGTAATATATTAAAAAACTCCACTTTATTCTAATAAGTATGTCTAAAGAATTTATTTGTTTTACTCATAACCAAATATACTTGATTCCATATTAAATGTTAATTGACTTTTTATAATTGCTTCTGTTTTGGGCTGGTTACACGTAAGGTTATATAGTTGATTTATTGGGTATTAGGTTCAGGTTGAATTGTGTTTGGGTTGGATCAGGTTCGGGTTGATCCCGAGTTCGGGTTTAGGTCGGGTTCGGGTCCAGATTATCATGTCATAATTGGGTTTCGGGTTAAATGCATCGTGTAAAATTTGGGTACCGGTGACTATTTCTTGGGTCAAAATTGGGTTTCGGGTTGAGTGCGGTCATGTCAGGTCGGGTTCAGGTCAATATTTCTCGGATCAGATCGGATTTTGAGTTGATTCGATCGTGTCGGTACAGATCGGGTTCTCGGTTCGATTTAGAGATTGACAGCTCTAGTTGTAGGTTGTACATGATGCACCCTAGAACGGGTATTCACGGTGGAGGTCTCGGTGACCCATGCTACTCTCGGGTTTAATTTATTGCATATTTTTGGGTTTATTAAGGTCGGGAGTAAGGGCTATAGGTGGTAGTGTAAAACGCACCTCTAGGTATATCTGGAGAGGTGAGAGTTTCATAAGGGAGCATAACCAGGATATTAGTCACCGTGGGAGTTCACGGTGAGTCAACCTCTCCACGTGGTGTGATAAAACATGAATTAGGAATAGTCTCTCTTATGTGATTTGAATTTGTGGATCAAATCTAAGTGTTAAATATGTGATGCAAATTCCCCCCCTAAGACTCGTTTATATCTCCTTATATCCCTGTTTAGTTTTTCCTATTATTTAGTTGGTAGATTAATTATTCAAACAAACCCCTTCTCCCCTTTTGTTTACCCACACACACTTGGTGGCACTCGCATTTGTGATTTCGTGAACTTACCACAAACTACTATTTTTGGTAGTTAGGAGAAAATTAGGGTTATTCACCGGTGCTCACAATATAAGTATTTTTGGTAGTTAGGAGAAAATTAGGGTTATTCACCGATGCTCACACACTTGGTGCAACAATATAAGTATTGTCTTTGACTTCTTTCATCTCGGGTTATTCACCGGTGCTCACGTGCACGTCACTGCGCTTCAGTACTTTGCGATCACACGTCTTGAATTATTTTATGTTGTCAACACGGTCAATAAGTTTATATAGGTACCCACTGATGACCACTTCCAGGCTATCACTCGAATTTTACGCTAGATTCATGGTACTCTTCATTATGGTTTGACTTTTCCCACATCCTGTAGTTGGCTTATCTGATGCTGATTGGGCTCGGTATTTGGAGACTTGTACGTCCACGTATAGTTATGCCATCTTCCTTGGCGGTAATCCACTTTCTTGGAGTACTAATTGAGAAGCAATCTATGATGTCTCGCTTTAGCTCGGAATCAAAATATTGTGTTGTGGCCAAAACTACAACAGAACTGGCTTAGATGATGAATTTTCTCGGAGACTTGCGTGTGACAATTCGTGCGTCTCTTAAATTGTTGTATGATAACAACAATGCTCTCTTTCTTACTCAGAATCCTATTTTGCATAAAAGAGTCAAGTACATTGATATTGATTATCATTTTGGGCATGAGATGGTGGCTTCCGGCAAGCTGAAGGTATTTCATGTTTCTTCTAATTTCAACTTGTAGGCATATTTACAAAAGGTCTACCACATCATCTGTTTGAGTTCTAACGTTCCAAACTCTGCATTGCTAGTAACCGTATGTTTTTCATGAGGGGAGATAATAGAGTTAAAGAAGAAATAAAATAAAGATAAATGAATGAATGAACCCTTTTCCAAATTGATTTAATTGTAATGCACTATTTCATGTTGTACCTTGTAGACTTTGTACTCACATATAAATATCAATACATACAACCCAACAATTTAGACTTCTACATTCTATCGTACCTCTCTAAAATCTATATATATATATATGTGTTATTTTGATGGTTCTCAACAAACATTAATGAGGAATAATTATAAATTATATAAAAAATATATTTAAAAGGACCATACATTATACAATGTTTATATATAATAATAATGACATTCCATATATATATATGTTATTTTGATGGTTCTCAACAAACATTAATGAGGAATAATTATAAATTATATAAAAAAATATATTTAAAAGGACCATACATTATACAATGTCTATATATAATAATAATGACATTCCACTATCAAAATGAATTAGTTTGGATCAAATGAATAGTGTTCAAATTGGGACGCAGGAACAACATTTTGTCCATGCTACTCCTTTTTCTCCACATTGAATTTGAAATCTGGGATTTTTGTCCTAAAGTATTAATACTCCTTTCCACACAAAGTTTCTATTTTTTATTTTTGTCCGTCTCAATTAAATGTTTTTATTTCTTTATTTGGGTTGAAATTTATGGGTGAAATTCGTCCAACTCATTTCAAATCCTATATTTCTTGCCGCATTAGTATGCTTAAATACCCGTGCAAAAAGAAAATAAAGTTAAGTGCTAAAATAACTATGATTTTGGGTTGAAGGTGCCAATATAAACCCGCAATCTCAGAAAGTGCCAAAATAACCTTTGACTCCATTGACTTTTTAGTCAACGTTCATTTGGTCTGTTTTTGGTAAAAAGATGATTTTACCCCTGAATTTAAAAAATAAAAAATAAAAAAGGGAAAACCCTTCCTCCGCCGTCTCTATCTAACCGCCTACAATAGCAATCCCTCTGACTCCCCTCTTGTAGCAATCCCTCTCACTCCCCTCCGCCCGCAGCCCCACTCCTCCAGCCATCCTCCTCACAGCCCCACCCTGTTCAATCCCTACAGCCACCACCTCTCCCTCTCCCACTCCATCCACACCGACGTCTCTCTCCCTGTCATTGTCGTGTTCATCGTCGGAGGTGGACGAGACGGAGGCACTTGCTCCGAGAACCTATTGCATGTCGCGGTTGAAAATAATGGAATCATTTCCGAGCATATGTGAGAATAGCAATTCAACTAGATCTGTTGCGTCCTCTTCAAATTCCAAGAGGTGGAAGTTTATGAATTTTCTCCGACAAAGTAACGACAAAATCAAGGATAGTGGGGTTCTTTGTGAATGTCAACGGTTTGGGCCAGAGCTTTCCCGTTTTCTGATTAGGAGTTTGTCGGGATTTTGGGGGTTTTTTGATTTATTTGTTGATTGCCGATGAATTTACGGCAGGGTGTCCACTGACGACGATCAATTTAGGGTCAGTTTTTTTTATTTTGCTAGAACAGATATTGATGGATCATCTCTCCGTCGCGCCCAAATGGAATTCGAGCCTGGATCCCCGCCATCTCTCTTTGTGTGCGGTGGTTATGCGATGGTTTCAGGGTTTGGGATGAGGCTCTAGGGTGTATTTGTGGGGAGAGATAGGAGGCGCTAGGTTTTTTAACAGTGAGGGAGGCGGGGAAAAGGGGGAGGAGGTGGCGGCGCTAGGTGTGGCTGATATGTCCATATTATATGGTGATTTTGACATCTTTTGTATTCACTTTTGTGCTCTAGATGTTGCATTTTTCCTTGAAATTCTCTAAGAAGAGTTAAGAGCAACTTTTGCGCACTTGTTACTTTACTAGAGGATTTTGTTTGACAAGACGATTGTTTGAAAACTTTGAAGACTTTGATTACTAGTTTTGATGATTTGAAAACCTACATTTGAGCTTTGAAGACCATGAAGACTTGACGACGTGAAGAAGAGATGGCTACACTTAGACAAGAAGAAGAAAACATTGAAGAGCAGCTTACTTTGTCTATCGTGACTCGCGACAAGTCACTGCCCAGATATGCTTTTTGACATTTTTGTACTATAAATACCACTTTATCTTCTCTCCTTCACACAAATTTTCTCTCCCGATTCTGAAGCTTTTTAAAACCCTAATTTCTACCATTTTCATCTTTGTTTCAACTTGATTTTATGTTATAATTGCATTTGATGTTTAGAATGAATTCTAGTAGCTAAACTTAGTCTTGGGAGCAATTGATTAAGGCTTCCAAGCCCATGTCTTGAGAAATATTTATTAGCTATTTAATGCCTTTTCTATTGTGCATTTACTGTTTTTTGAATGTTGGTTGTTGAATTCATTAATGGTGTTGGAAGTTTGAGTGTATGAATTGCTTGTATAATTACTTGTTAGGGTTGGGAGAAATTAGCTAATTCTCCCCACTTTTGATATGAAATCCAAGAGCATAAAATAGAGCTTCTAATGGTGTTGGTGATTTGATAATTGCTAGATGAATGTGATAATGTTGAACTCTTTGTCATGTTTTTTGTGTGTAGACAATAGGAGAGGTCTATGGACGCTGAACGTTCTTGATTAATCTTGTGTGAATGCATGAATTGGTTTAATACTTAGAAACAGTGTAGTATTCATAAGTATTACCAAACTTATTGATTCTTCGTACTTAATATCATTAATGAGATATTTTTAGACTTTGATCGACTAAAGGAGTCATTAGTGAGGTTTATCAAGAGATGCCGAATTCACTCTTGTAAACTACTATAAAAAAGAATGGAAGATTTATCTTCATAACAAGTAGTTAAAGTATTGAATAAGTTGTTTGTTAAAGGATAAATAAGAGGCTTGGAAGTGGAAATCAATTGCGCTCAAGGTCCCGTAACTTGTGTTTAAACTCTCCTTAGTAGTTTGTTGCATATTTACTAGATTTACTTTCCTTGCTAGTTAATTTCATAACTTAGAAAAACTAACCAAAAATCCCCCTTTTTACATGTTTTCTTATATATATATATGTATATATATATATATATATGTATGTATGGATATATCTAGCTTAGTATCCACCCTTAGATGCATGAACCCTTAGGAAGATCCATCTTCTTCGTGGACGGCCCTGATTTGCCACTATCTACTTAATTGTAGTTAGGAAGCATTTGAGGCTTATAAATTATATTTTTGAGAGGTACAACGATGACCTCCTTGTGGCTGTGGGGAGAGGGAGGAGGAGAGCGGCGGCACTGAGGAGGAATAGGGCTTCGGGTTACGGGGACGAAGGGAAAGTGGCGGTAGGAGAGAGTAAGGCGGCAGAGCTTGGCAATGGCAGCGGTGGAGCTTGGCGGCGGCAACCTAAAGGCATCATTAGGTTTTGAGGAAAGAGAGATAGCTTTGTTGTAAGGGTATTTTTGTAATTTCATTTTATGGTCATGCCTGAATTCATTTGGTCAATGTAGGAATTAGAGAGTTTGGCTATATCGGTATAATTTTTTTGAAAGTTAGGGTTAGATTAACACACACAATAATTAATTAGGGTTAAATTGACACTTTCTTAAATTGTAGGGTTATATTGACACTTTTAACCTGAATTTAGTGTTATAAATTTATTTATACCAATTTTTTTTTGAACTTTACACGGACGGAGGGAAGGGAGTAGAAGACACCAATGAATTGATGACTCATGGTGTGGACAGCCCTCAACAAATACGCTGAGTTGAAAATGAACAGATTCAGATTGTAATGCAGCAACAAAATCCTCAGCATTGGTCTCACCGCATGTACAAGAGGACAACGTAGTAGTAAATTGACAGTGATATGTTTCACTCTCATTAATTCTGAAACTGTGCTGTCGTCTTCTGTACTCCTTGAATATTGAATTTTAACTTGGAATTTTGAGCAACCCGGTTAGGCATTAAAACCGAAGATGGCTTCGATTTTCAAACTTCGATTGAAATTTTACTGAATCAGAAGTACTGCCATCTGTTAAGGTCAATACCTATGGCAGGCTAGTTGGGTTAAGTTGTTTGGTTGCTTGTGAGCATTGCATTATATTCTCTGCGACAATCTTACAATTTTGTATGTTTCTAAATGTACGATTGGATCTTGATTTGGATTTGGAATGCCACAATGAGCTTTTTACAGTTGCCCAATGTCTATACATTTTACTGATGAAATAAAGTCACGATTCCCAGAAAGTGGAGAACTCATTTTCCTTCATTCATTCACTTTTGAATTGTAGTACTATTTGGAATTGAGATTCTTCTTTCGAGGGGACTCTGTGATCCTTCAATTTTTAAAATTGAATTTCACTTTGAAATTAATGGGCATCACATAGAGCAATTTAAACTTCAGCAGTAAATACAAATTGTGCAGGGAAAACAGGCCAAACTCATATATCATTATGGTATAACTACACAGGTATAAGGGCATACTCAGTACTCCCTCCGTACTAGCTCTATTTGCACTTCTATTTTTTAACATTAATCTCTATCAATATTTGACTGCATATTTGAATAGATTTATGAACAACAATATTATTGTATATTATATTGTTCAATTCGTCGTAACAAAAGAAATGTGTTTGATCGTTAATATGTTTACTGCGTATAATAATGGCAAATAAAAAGTTGACATATTTCTTGAACATCGTGATAATGATTATAGTGAAACTCTACCTAGGACAGAGGGAGTACTTGGCATTTTCTTCCCCCAACATGGGCTGCCTTCTTCTGCTCTGTTGCACGAGCTCTCTCTAGTGCATTAGCATTACTGAGGTACTAACGAATAGGGTTTCACCATCCTAACAAACCAACCAAAATTCATTTCAGCCATTAAACAAAGCCCTTCCCTAAACGTAGAGAAAGAGAAGACGAAATGTTAAATCCATAAGGATCAAGATCTGAATATATACCTGACTAGATATTATGAGAGATTTGAGCTAGATTTGAGGAGAGAAATTTGTTGCTGCTATGACTGACGCGAGATAATTATGATTTGGAAATTCTGATTTGGGGAAGAGGATTGAAAGAGAAGGATCTTCAGGGTCTTTTTGGTAATTTTAATGCTCCATGTGATCCAAATAAAATATTTAAAATTGTGTGGCATTTTATCTCCTTTTAATTCGGATTCTTTTAATCAGTTTCAATTTTAATCAAAAATTTTAAAAAAATTGATACGAGACATTCAGTGTTCAGATATGTTAATCATAATTATCACTGGGTTATTAATGGATGTAAACAAGAGTTTTAAGGAAAATTCTTGTTCAACTCTCTTGGCTCCCCTCTCTCCACCCTATGAAAGTTTAACCTTTGATCTGTAAAACTTTTGGGGAGGCCACCACCATCCCTAACCTCCGGCGGCCTCCCCCCGTGCCTCACTACAAACCCTACACTGTCACCCCTTTAACCTCCATTCCCCTGCATGCCTTTTTCCTTCCTCACATCGCTTTGTTTGGAAAGCTATTTTTGGCATCCCCCACCATCTAGTCCAACCCATCCCTTCCGCAACTCATCTCATTTTCAGATTGGTGGAAACAATCCACTGTGGCCGGCTGTGGTTATGGCAGCCACATAACAGCGGCGGTTGAGGTCACATCAGAACTCTTTCACATGAACAGAGGGTATATACAGGTGACAGAATGGCACATTTCGAGGAACAGATTTAGAGAACATTGATAAGGAGAAGATCGAAGGTCATGCGGGAGATTTCTTCCGGACCACCATAATATCTAGAATAAACTCAATGCTACATGCTCATTTTATGAAACCTGCAAAACAAGGTCTCGGAGAGTCTCTGGGATCTGCCTCTGATGCTTATGTAAGCGTATAATCAATGTATGAATAGTATCTAGAAAAATGCAATTACATGCAATGTTGTTTAGATTATCTATTTAGAGCTGATGGTCACTGTGATCTTTGTTGATCGTGGTCCATGTTGTTCCTTAGTCGTGATTTTGTGGGTAACATTCATTCTCCCACTATGGTTCACTTATATGGCTTCCTGGATGCGAGGTATTGAAGTATTGGTATTTTCTTGAACTCCACAAGGCTCTACCTTCATTTGGCAAGTTGTCCGCTTATTTGGTTTTCTAGGCTCGAGACACTATCTTTGTTTTGGAATTCTCATGGTTAGGGGAGGTATGTACCATAAGCCCCTCCTAGCTGTGAGGTTCCATGGGAGTGTGGTGTTTGTGTTTTTTTATAAGTACATTGTATGTTGATAGTAAAATTTAATACACTATTCACAAAACACCGTGGGACTTCACGAGTTTAGATGTTTTTTTTGTAAGGATAAATATTCCATAAAATATTTATTCATATTAGTAAGTAATCCTTATGGGATATTATTGACGGTTCCCTTTCTAACTAACTTACGTAACTTACATTAGTTAAAAATGTGTGCTTTTTGAGGCACGAAATCTGATGTAAGAATTATAATAAGTAACCATTTCGATTTTGTGGGTTGTACCTAAAATAAAACGATTATAGCTGGGGTCTTTTGAACCGGTTCGCCTTAAAGCTTCTACGTTTCTAAGGTAATTTCTTGTGTCATTTCCATCATTAAAATATGGTTAATGTTTGATCGGAGTCTTCTTCTTCTGTGACCCGTTATAGTACAGGTGATAATGGGGCAGTGCATGGTATCGATGCAAATTCCAGGGAGGAGCGTGCAACTGAAAATAAAGCTATAGAGGACAAAGATGATAGTGATGGTATCGTAAATATTACCTCTTTGTCAGAGTTGTTGAGATATCATCCTTTTTAGAAGAAAAAAACTTTGATATTAGGTTTCCCGAGATACGGAAAAGAGTATGGGATCCTCCTTTAGGATTTTTTAAAAATATTTATGATCATAATTTCCTATATGGGTTGTCATTTCTTGTCCTTGATTTTAGTAAAAAAAATCACATGGATATTATGTGCCTCTTGTTCAACTTCATCCATGATATTTGGGTGTAGTAACTGGGTACAAAAAATTATGCAAAGATGCTAATAAAAATTTAGAATTTGAGGGTTTTCTTAAGTTTTATAAGTTGTCAAGTGCCGGTTCCATACGTTTTACCCTACAATTCCTACTGTACACCTTGTGGACAAAATCCCTAGTAATTGTGGTCCTGGGAAAAACTGGTATATCTTTATTAAGGAAGTAGAAGATATGGTCATTCATCCTTGGAATTATTCTATAATTATTGAACTTTACTCTAAGGTAGGAAGGTTAACTAATGAGAGTTAGCTAGTTAGGGAAATGTTACGTCATACAGTGATGATTAATCGTCCTCGTGGAAAGCAAGGTTGTTCTTATTTTAATTTTATTATGATTGATCACTTAAGTGTTTTGTTCATATCTTTTTTTTGTGTTATGTAGGGATGGCACTGTCTAAGGTTAGAAATTCACACAGGGGGGAAATGAGGGAACGTTCGTATCAGAGCACCCTTCCCGTAAGAAAGCTGAGATTATTCTTGATAATCCTAATGGCCTGGCTGGGGTTATTTCTAATTATGGTACTGGGGAAACTGACCAAATTTCTAATTTTGTTATGAAGGATGTTCAATCTCGGTAAATTTTATGGATGCCTATCATGGTATTTTTTAATGTTTAATTTTGAATCGTAGCTGGGTGAAATGATCAAAGACATTGGAAAAAAGATGAGTGATTTTCAAGGAAAACTGAAGGTGATTGAAGACAAGTGTAGGAGGCTGGAGGTAGATATGAAGGAAAAAGACAAGGTGAATAACATTATGATGGATAAACTTATTGAGCTATGGACCGAGGGTCCTGCTGATTCAAGATATGCTCATGTTTTGGTTAATAAGTTGTTAAAATTGAAAGGCTTTTAAAAATTCTTTGAAGGGATGTATACACACACACACACACACACACACACATATATATATATATATATATGAAAATATCAGAGTTGAAGCATTTACGAGCTATGCGAGAACCGCACAAACAAAATCCACACATTGAGGATTATGGGACTCTATGACACTTAGACCTTAGAGCAGTATATTAAAGGGGGTGAGCAAATTGTAGATGACACATATGGTCAGATGACTGCTGATGATGCACATCCATTTCAAATGCTCACTAACTTAGAGAAGCTACCTCAATTGCCTATTTTAAGAGAGCTTATGGAAGCTGAGTATGATAAGTATGTGGAGGAAAAAGATGGGGGAAGGAAGAATCCAGAGCGATGATTGAAAAATTGATGCAACAACCCTTCCCAGGTTTAAAGATGTTTGAAAAATTGATGCAACAACCCTTCTCAGTTTTAAAGATGTTTGTTCATACTAGTATATTCAGAAGAGGTGATAAGGGTTTAGTTTTTGATGATTTTGGATGGTCAGGTGTAGGGAAGAAAGATTAGACTGGAAGTTTTTGTTTTGGGGATGTTGATTTTTGGAAGGTCACTTGTGAGACCTTGAATATGTATTTAGCAAAACAAAATTGATTAACTATCGTTTGATATATTTTTTGTTTCATTGTTGTATCTGTAACTGTTGATTTTAAGTTTGTAAACACGTAAAGCCAAGACACGTTTCATGGTGTTCACGACTTAGCTTTAATAGTTGGTAACTTGTGTCGCTGGCAGCTGATGTTCCAAACATATGCCAAGATGTGACCTATTATATCGTTGCTTTAACATCTTGGTTTTCTCTACACGTATCCGCGATATAAGCTAGATTTAGACAGGTTTACATGGTTTAGATGACCTTTTTTCGATTTTCTTATCCAAATTTCTCATTTTGTAACCTATTATAAGTCTAATTGATTTTTTTCCTTACGAGCATCTAGATCTTATTTTGTGAGCTTATTTGTAAATTGCTCGTAAGAACTTTGAAGTAGAAGATTGAAGGCCATTTGCAAGATTAGTAGAAGATTGAAGGCCACAAGTAAAAATGTGGTTAAAGATGAAGAGTCAAAGAAAAAGGCAAGTCTTGGAAGTGTCGAAGAACCGGCACAAGCTATGGAAAATGGCATGGCCCAGGCCAATGTCTTCTCCAGTCAAGTTGGGGCCTAAGATGGTTGTGGAAACCTGCACGACCTGTCCAAGAAGATCGGTGAAAATGTCAAGTCCAAATGACGAGATGTGTATTCGGCATGCCCTGTGTGCTCAAAGGGAAGAAAACAAGGACCTAGACGAAGGATCATGCAATTTGGCACGACACGTACGCTTAGAACCGGATAATAAGGTGCCCATACGATGCCCCATGCACGATTGCATGGGTCATGCTGGTCGGGTCGTGTAATCTGGCATGAATGTGCCATCGTGGCACTAGGATTCCAAAACTTGGTCTTTTAAGGCCCATTTATCTTCTCCTATAAAAGGAACCTTTATCCTTCCTAGGTTTAACAATTAGAGAACAAAATGTAGCCATAATGTAGATTTCGAGAGTGGTAGGTAGGAAGGGAAGTTAGGAGAATTCTCTCTCTCAGGTTCTTCTTCTTCTTCCTTCATTTAGTTATTAGATCCATGACATTTAATTCAATGAATTCCATAGATTTAAGAAAGTGGTAAATTTCAAACAAATATTTAGTTAGCATTAGTTTTGTAGGAAGAAGAGGCTGGACTCTCTCTATCTCTAGAGTTTTATCTTCTCTCTTAATTTACCCTTAGATCTATGGCATTTATTCCTATATTTTCCATGGATATAATGCTAGAAGATTAATAGTATTTCTTGGGTTAGTATTTATATTCATGATTTGACTTGGATTTGTGAGATTCTTAGATTCCCATAATTCTCTATGTTATGAATATTTGTGTATGATTTGTGGTATGTCCATTTTATACGGTTAATTTGGGGACTTTTTGTATTCACTTTTGTATATTTTTGTGCTTTAGATGTGGTATTTTGTCTTGAAATTCTCTAAGATGAGTTAAGAGCGACTTTACGCTCTTATTACTCTTCTGGGGATTTTGTGTGACAAGGTAAATATTGGAAGATTTTGAAGATTTTGAAAACTATTTTTGAAGATTTGAAGACCATGAAGACTACATTTTGAAAACAATGAAGACTTGGAAGACTCGAAGATGGGAAGAGGAGAAAACTACAATTAAACCAAGAAAAAAGACAACATTTGAGGGCAGAGTACTCAGACCATCGCGAGTCGCGACGAATGTGTCACGATTGCGACGGTACTCTGCCCATCACGAGTCGCGACGAATGTGTCTCGAGTCGCGATGGCCGACTTCCCAGATCTACTTTTTGGACTTTTTATACTGTAATTACTCTCTTCTCTTCCCCTTATCCAGAACCCTTCAGCCCCTTTTTCTTCTTCGATTTTCTGGGTTTGAAACCCTAGTTCTCTTCCTTTTCTTTTCTTAGTTTGTAGATTAGTTATGTGTTTTTGTTATTTAGCTTAGTAATATCCTTGGGAGCTATGGATTGAAGCTTCCTTATCTATGTCTTGAGAATCATATCTATCTATTTAATGCTTTCTCTATTGTGTATTTAGTGTGCTTTGAATTTGGTTGTTGAATGATTAATGGTGTTAGAAGTTTGAGTATATGAATTTCTTGTATGATTACGTGTTAGGGTTTGGAGAAAGTAGCTAATTCTCCTTGCTTTGATATGAAATCCAAGAGCACGAATTAAAGCTTCTAATGTTGTTAGTAATGGGATAATTGCTAGATGAATGTGATAGTGTCAAATTCTTTATCAAGTTTGTTTTGTGTAACAAATAGGAAAGGTTTATGAACGTTGAACGTTCTTGGCTAATGTTGTGTAAATGCATGAATTGGTTCAGTTCTTAGACATGGTGTAGTGTTTACAAGTGTTACCAAGCTTGTTGATTTTTCGTGCTTAATGCCATTAATGAGATACGTTTAGGCATTGAACGACTAAAGGGGTAATTAGTGAGGTTTAGCGAGAGATGTCGAATTCACTCTTGTAAACTACTATCAAAGAAAGATGGAAGATTTATCTTCACAACAAGTAGTTAAAGTAGTGAATATGTAGTGGATTCAAGGATAGATAATAGGTTCGGAAGCTGAAATCTATTGCCCCCAAGGATTTTCTTTTGTAGTTTTTATCCTTTTTATTAGTTTGTTGCATGATTAGTATAGTTACTTGACTTTGCTAGTTATCTTGTCTTTACTTTCATAACTTAGGAACCAACCAACCAACCCCCCTTTAACTTGATTTTATATATCTATGTATATATACATCTAGGATTATATTCACCCTTGTATGTGTAAACTCTTAGGACGATCCCTTTTATCTGTGGACGACCCCGACTTGCCACACTATCTGGTTAGTTGTATTTAGTAAGCATTTTGGGCTTATAAATTGTATCTTTGAGAGGTACGACGATGACCTCCCAATGATAGTACACCGATTTCCATGCGCTTAATCATGTTAGTAGATGGAAATGTGCCAAGAAGAAAGGTGCGGTAGATAAGGAAGGGTCGTGTTCTTTTGCACGACCATTGCCTTCCAATTGGTGCGGTAGATAAGGAAGAGCATGGGCTGCAAGGTATTAAACAGTCTGTGAAATTCAAATAGCTTGTGAAGCTAAGTTTAAGGCACTAGCCGTGACATATTGCACTGCTGTGCACCTTGAAGTTCGAGATCCAAAGACCAGCCTACGTTCTACGGTGTTTTTCTCAGCCGCATCATTAGTTTGTCGAGAAGTCAACTCGAGCTGGCGGACCGTAAAGAATTGCATGGGTCATGCCATTCAGAATATGAAAACACATTCCCAGCCGGTGGCATGCGAAGAAATGCATAGCCGCCGGCTCAGAAGACTGAAGAACTGCTTCCAGCCGGCGGCCCGTGCACTATTGCACGACCTGTGCCGCCTACCAGCTAGGTTTTCCCTTGTCTTTTTGGGCTTCTTTAAAGCTCATTTCCTATCTACTATATAAAGGGATCTATGTCTACTAGGATTTAAATTTGACTAGTTTAATTTCCATTCTCCTAGTTTTCTATGAATAGGTAGAGAGAGAAAGAGAATAAGAATTTTCTCTTCTTTTAATCTTCCTAGTTTTGCCTAAGGGCATTGAATCCAATGGAAATATTGGATTCAATGCTTAGGAATTAGTTTATTAGGTTGGGTATCTAAATTTGTATTCATGATTTGGTAGATATTTTGCGAGATTATAAGATCTCCCTATCCTTTTATGTTTATGAATAGTATGCTTGACTTCTTCCTTAAATTCTTGTTAAATGAATGATTGATATCCTATGTTGGAATATAACTTCGTATGTCATTCATGTATGGTGTTAGTATCTTTTGTCCCATAGGGAGTGTCACTAGGGTAATATGGGAAGTGAGAGTCCTTGACCGTGTGACTGTATGCATGTGGGTCGTGAGCACCGCTCCGATGAACGTACGCTAGTATAACTGGAAAATGGTAGCCCAATAGGTGAAGACATGATAGTTAGTAGCAACTAAGGTTGTAGTAACTCAACCATTATCATTGCAACACTAAAGTCATCATGAGATGCTAATCCATTTGCCTATATGCATAGGAAGAAGCATTTATAGTGGAGGCTCAAGTGGTAATTCTTTACGGGAAAGAGGAGCGCATAACTGTAGGGCCGGTTGACACACTTTTCTAATTATAGAGATGGTGTCGATATAATGAGATGTGAGCACCTTTGTGTCACAGACAAAGGGAAGTTTATACTATCGACCACACTGTGCGAAAAAAACATTAGGATAGGTTTATATATCTTGTATTTGATAGAATCTAGAATCAAAGTATTCTACCAATCATGTAACGTAAATGTCCCCAAGGGTTAGCTTAATATAGTTTGATCTCTTGTTCTTGTATGTTTTGTAGTTTATAGATAACCCCCCAAACTATGTTTGCAACATTGAATATTTTCGATAGGCAATCGGAGTGACGACCCGATTGCGAGTTTTGTATAGTTAACTTTTAAATTCCTTGCATCTCTGTTGATTACCCCGGACTTTCCTATTGCTAACCTTTGGTAGTTTAGTATTGAGTATAGGAGCAACAATATAATTTCAATTTTTTAAGCATCCCACTTGTAATGCCCCAATCAAAAGTAAGGGTGCTTTTATTACAATTTTAAAACTTATCAATACCTATCACAGTGGAAATTCAGAATCTTTATATAAAACTATTTCATAATCAAATAAAAGTCTTCAATTAGACTAAACAGAATTAAGGGAACTGGCTTCAGGCATCCGTCACACCGTATTCGTCACGCTCAATCCATACCTAGTGCTTAACCTAAAAGATTTTACGAAATTGTGGGGTGAGATTTCGCCCGTGAAGTTCCAAGTTTCAAAACATTTCATGTCATGTAAATAACAATATGTAATGAACAAAATTTCTGTAAAATATTATACACTCAATGGTAGTAGTCAATAAACATTTCATGTAAAGTCATTAATTATAAAAAAATTGCAGGAAATATAAATCAGAAAATAGTAAACAGAAACAGTCTTATGGGTCATGGAGTGAACCCAGGGTATCAGTAATTGATAACAGTAACAACTTTTGGTCAAATGGTGAACCATAGTCAGTATTCAGTAACAACCTATGAGTCACGTAGTGAACCCATGTCAGTATTCAGTAAAGGTAACAACCTATGAGCCATGAAGTAACCCATAGTCAGTAGCAGTAACAACATATGAGTCACATAGTGAACTCATAGTTAGTATTCAGTAACAGTAACAATCCATGAGTCACATAGTGAACCCATAGTCAGTATTCAGTAACAGTAACAACCTATGAGCCACGAAGTGACCCATAGTCAGTAGCATTAACAACCTATGAGCCACACAGTGAACTTATAGTCAGTAATCAGTAACAGTAACAACCTATGGTCACATAGTGAACCATAGTCAGTAATCAGTAACAGTAACAACCTATGGTAACATAGTGAACCATAGTCAGTAATCAGTAACAGTAGAAACCTATGGTCACATAGTGAGCCATAGTCAGTAATCAGTAACAGTAGCAACCTATGGTCACATAGTGGACCATAGTCAGTAATCAGTAACAGTACCAACCTATGGTCACATAGTGAACCATAGTCAGAAACAGTAACAACCTATGGTCACATATTGAACCATAGTCAGTAATAGTTCAATCACATGAAATCAGTTGCAAAACTTTAAATATGTCAATAAAAATTTAAAGGAAATCTTTGTATTTTATGCACTTTAATTAGAAGTATTTAAGCAAATAAAAAATCAAAGACAATAAGTTGTAAAGGATTAAAGTTCAAATTAATGTTTTGTAAATACAATAAAAAAATACATTTAAATAAATGATGAATCGAATAAAAATAGTAAATAACTAAGTAAAATAAATTCTCCCTGTAACACTTTCTTTTGAAAAATATTTTGTAATAAGTTTAGTTTGAAAAGGTTGAAACCCTCACCTTTCTTGCAACTCACGAATTTTCTTCGATCAACCTGCAAATATATTTCCCATAACTATGTGTTAATTATCTATAGCTGAAAACACTAATATATCTGAGTGTCTATTTCTTTAACATTAATGCACTACGGAGTTATAACTATATTATATATGCTACTCTATATGATTACAGAAGTAATTCACCTTATTTTCACGTATAGTAATAAAATTATATTAATATAACTAAATACTACTGTACAATTTATGGGGTATTATAATGGGTAAATTAAGTACCCCTGTAACCTAGTTCATGTAACTTGAGAACTGATCATCTCTTCATTTTTTTTTCTTTTATAGTTTAGCTAAGAAAGCACCTGATATATGTAATATGAGTTTTCAAATTAATTATGTATATCATCCTTACAACACTCCTACGTTAACCTACTCATTCTTTTCATGCACACGTTTGAAATTCAAGTTCATAAAGCTCATACTGCATGCACACATTGAACTCCATGTTCATAAACACATACTGCAGACATACTTCCCTCCATGTTCATAAACACTTCCGATGTTGGTTCTGTAAATCTAAGACATTTAATAAAAAAAACCACAGGTTTAAGCTGCAAACCTCGTATAACTATCAGATACTTTATTCATGAACAAGCATTAGCTCTGGAACCCATCAAATTCCTAAGTTTCAACCTAACTTTTTTTAACTTGATACCATAACTCCTTCATCCTTCGAAATCACCGATACCCATTTAAATCTTAATATTTCATGTCTAAATAATTTCCCGACTTTTACTGACACACAAAAAGAAGTTCAGACCTGTTCTGTTAAGGAGTCTACCATCACAATATCCTCTGGTTTTTTTTTAATGATGGAGCACAGGGATAGAAGAATCAATTGCCTCTTAGTTGTCATGACTAATTATTTCCAAATTCCTATGGCAGACAGGTAAGGAATCAAAACCAAACTAGTTACGTAACCACTAGTTACATGAATCTATGCTTACGCCTGAGAATCTGCAATTGGACATAGAAGAATACTTGCCAATTCACATAAACTGTTCAGTAGTTAAATAATTGGTAAGTAGTCGGACACTAACTACATGGTTACACAAACAGCACCCACTGAACGAGTAACTTACAGTCAGGGGCGGAACTACATGGGGGCTCCAGTCCCCGCCAAGATGAAAATTACGGGAAATTTGGGTAGTGATTTTTTTTAAATTTTGTTTTCAGCCCCCTCTGATAATAGAAAAAATCGAGTTTTTTTTACTAATAGATCAGCCCCGCCACGTATGTATCCTGGTTTCGCCCCTGCTTACAGTTGACAATGAAGGCCAGGGGATGATCTCACGGTGTGTTTCGTCGGCCACAATTTGCTCACCCTACTCTAACAGCCCTCTCCGAAGCTTGCTACGTTCCTCCCTTCTTGTTTGATCGAACAATTTGTTCTTTCTTAGGAGAGAAGTTCTAATGAAAGGTTCTATCGGTGAACTATAAACTGATCCTATTGCTAGGATATAAGGATGAAGAATCACATTTAGATTATATCTCGAGAAATCAGCATAGTTTGTTGAATATGAATTCTTAAACCAGTCATTCTCGGTTGACTCAACTATATACACTCCTATGGTAACTCAAACTCTTTTCCATTTCAACTCTACAACATAGTTTGTTAATTTTTCACGTTGGTTTCTTCACCTTTGTATTTTATAATTATCCTTATGATTTAATTAATTAATTATTTGTTATTTTTTAAAGATTATAAATTAATTTTTATTTTATTTTAATCCTCCTAAAATTCCAATTTTTTATGAACTCAATAAAATTATTAACTACTCTGAACATACTCTCTAAGAATCCTAAAGAACTAAATAAATAAGCAAAGATTCAGAAATCTCCTTTCAAAATTAGATTGCAAAATTTTGATGGTTTCTTGACCGTAGTAAAGGTAATTTCACCCAACCCTAATCACAGCTGCAAAAACTGTTTACAGGCTAACTAGATCGCAGGATTAGCTCACATATTTGAAGAATATTGCAAATTTAATTAACCCGCATGATTAAGTAACAATGGAACGCTCGCAAGCAAAAAGTAATTAATCAATTGCCTCTTAGTATATGATATATAAAAAGTGTAAGGTAAGGTAAATAAAATGTTGAAAATCATCCCCAATTTATAGTACATAAGTATGGCCTTCAAAAATACAAAGCAGACAAGGATTTGGAAATTGCTGTCAAACTCGAATGATTTATGACAAATTTAAGAAACTAAAATCACATCTAACTAAAATACCTAATCTAAATATAAATGATTACCATATTCATCTAAATAAATCAATCCAAATAGTAGATGAATTATTGAAGGTATCTGCCTTATCTTAACTTACCAAATGAAATCCAATGAGAACTAAATATTCTAAAACCTCATTAAAATAAACTAAAATGATCACACCACCCCGTTAAAAAACCTAGTGGAAAAAAGAGTACTCCCTCTGTCCCAACCTAAATTACCCATCAATTTTATGACACTATTCTCTATCAAACTTTGACCGCATATTTGAATAGACATATGAGAAATAATACTATCGTATGTGATCTTATTTTAATCGTTTTAACAAATAGTTTCTAAATATCAATTTTTTTAATTACAGTTATTGTACTTAGCTAATCATAATAAGGGTAAAAGTTGGTGAGAAAATGATAGCAGCTCGCGATAAATTGTTCAATTCACGAGATAATGAGTAACTCAGGAGATGACGAAATGAACACTCGTGAAGTGCACGAGCTAATGATGGTCAACGCGCCTATATTGTCGCATGCGTGATATTCATGTGTCTGGTTTGTTTAGGTTTGTGCGTAAGAAACATTCGCCAACTTTCTGCTTCGGTGGAACTGTCTGACTTTGACAGAGTGACGCTAAACTGGAACTCTCTACGCCAGACACTAACTACGGGAGGCTCTAGAAAACTGGAGAATCGATCCTTCTCGATATGAACCGGAATTGAAGAAAAGGCTGCAACACAAGGTGACCTTTTATCGGCATACGTAATTGGCGGAGATGAATACATAAGAAATATAGTTAGTAGAATATTAGATAAATTAGAATCAGTTTCAAAAAGTAATATCTTTTCTGATTAATTTTGTATATATAATTTTTCATATATGATTCTATCTTGTATACCATTTGTACTCATTATATATATGAATACACACCGCCACAATGATTTTTTGGTTTTACATTCTATCCTGGTATCAGTCAGGTCTCTCCAAATATTCCCTGGCTTTTACAAAAATTTCGAGTCTTCTCCCCTCCTTTTCCGATCAGTCAGATTTCACTAAATACTC
>JAULKM010119537.1:0-21270 GCA_032355605.1 Rubia tinctorum | reverse complement strand
TCTAACTGCCAATTTGGCCTGCAAAACTACAAAGGCAATATGGTCGACCAATATCCAAGAAAACCCAGCCACACAGAGTACTTCCATAACAAGTAATTCAGTTCTCTTTTCCTAACTTTTGCTCTAAATTTATGTGTTCAGTTTTGATGATGGTTTAACTTATCACTCCCGACCAAATAGATTATTTGTGCACAAGAAAAGTATAAACTCATTCCGTCCAGATAACTTATTAAATTATTGGGCTTCATCCGGCCCAACAAGAATAATGTATGTTCTCAACCCTAATAATTGTAGTAACGGGTATAAATATAAGGTGCATGTACATTTTTACATTTTACATACGGTAACATATGGTGCTCTTCTGGAATCCTCACTGACTTAGGTATTAGAGTTTTTTCCCTGGGATTTTCCGGGGATTGATTTCGGGTGATTTACAATCGAGGAGCTCGGAGGTTGTTGCTTGGTTGGATTCAAGACGCATCAATTGGCGTCGTCTGTGGGGACGTATCATTTCACTTTGAGTTTCTCGGTTTATGTCTACTTCCACAGCTGCTAGAAGAAGTGAAAGGTTGAAGTTGAAGGAAATAGGTGTTGGTGACGAGGTGCAATCCATGTGTACGTGAGGGAACGAGATGGGTAATTCTGCGAGGGTGCAGAATGTTGAACGGGAATCGGTGTAAGTCTCGATAGGTGAACTGCTGGTAGCGCGGGCTTTGATTGGTAAGCACGAGAGGGAGCAGATCTTGGGTGGATCCCAACCGAAATCTTTCGGAGTCTCTCGAGTCAATGTGGCAAAATTTTCAAGGTAATCGGAGGCTAGTCTGGAGCAGGGTGTTGCAAATACCGGTCATATGCCAAAAGTACTTGTTGGTTTGCAAAACGGATAGGTGGACATTCTGCAGATTAGTGATTCTTCCGTCGAAGTTTATGAGCGGACTGTTCAAGAAAATCAAGGTATGACAATGATTAGTTCACAACTAGATTTGGCGCATGTGGCTCAAATGCTTGTGGCAGCAAGATATCAGTTTACTCCCCCTTCGGGGCTTATAGGGATATCGAATAGTGTGGCACATTTGGTCGCTATGGAGATGCCTGCAATGTTAGAGTATCAATCTATGCTAACATTTCCTCCTATGGGGTACAGGGAGGATATGCCTTATTTGCGACCTCACCCTCGTTCCCAGATAATTCTCAAGGTAAGATGTATGTGATGACTTCTTCGAGGGTTGTTCCTTCGATACTGATGGTATCAACAACTACTTTTTTGGGAGCTGGACTAGGGTATGGAATGGTGTCCTCTATGGGAATTCAGGGGCAAAGTAGTACAGGATTACAGAATCCCATGCTTGGACAGGAATATCAGGGCCTGGGCAACCTCCTTGGCAAGGGGGAGTTATGGGGTCATGGACGTATTTCGGATATGCAGGCTCTCAACCCATATATACAACACTTTATGAAGAAGCCCCTCAAGGTTTGAATTTGTTTAGGGATATGCAAGGAGCAGCAGGAGATACTGGGGACTCATTGAGGAGAGAGTTGTGTAGATTTATTAGGCCAATAGGTTAGGTAGCAGATTCTCCATTTAGTCCAATTATAACTGCAGAAAGGCGGCAAGTGGATGTAAAAATCCTGAGGGACTTCCTACTCATAGTGGAGACTCGGATCCACAATAGTTCATTCAGACATTCTTAAGTTTAATGAATTCAAGGAATACAAGGAGAAGTTGACGTGTAAATTGGCATGGAGATATCTTCGAGGGAAAGCACAAGAAAGGTTCAATAAGTTGCCAAGGGGTTCCTTGCATACCGAGATTTCAATATAGCATTTTTGAGTCAGTATGCACAAAAGAAGAAGTTTACAAAGACTCTGTTAGAGTTGTACCAGAATAAGCAGAGGTCAGGAGAAACTACTGACGCCTTCTACCATCGACATGTAGATGAAATTTTGGAGGTCACGGAGGCCACCAAGAGTGAAGTAGTCTAAGGGTCTCTATTGTGGATGCAGGATTTGGAGTTGTATAATAAGTTAAGCACTAATACCCCTCGAACTTTACATAAGCTTTAAGAGGTAGTAGAGCAATATACCAAGGTTGAGGAGGCCGCTAGAAAGAAGAAAGAAAGTTTAAATGACAAGCAAGTAAGGAGTAGTGATAATAGAGAAAAGAGGCCTACTGAAATGGTTAGGCCAAGCTTCGAAAGATATGCGCCTATGACAAGAACTCCAATGCAAATTTTGAGCATACACCGAGGTTTGTTTAGGACACCTCCCCCATGAGTGATTCGAAAAGGGTTATGGAAGCAAGGAGGGCTTCAAATATGTATTGTGATCATCATAAAGATTATGGGCATGATACGAATGATTATAATCATTTAAGCATGGAGATCGAAAGGTGTGCTAGGAAAGGTCGATTTCAAGTTCCATGGTTCCGGTATGGAGATCAAGGAGACATCAGAGGCCAAGAAATGATCGACGAACTTGGAACCCATATCGAAGGGGTCAACAGGGTAATGGATGTAGGAATGACAGAAGGCCACAAGATTCAGATCATTGAAGGCGGGGGAAGGGACCTCGTAGTCAAGCCGGGGGAGTCAGGAAAACCGGAAGGAGGAAAACCTAGTGATTCATAGGGTGATTAATGTTATTAATGGTGTTTTTGGTGAAAGATTCTCGAATGCTATTGTGAAGGCTAATTCACGCCATGTCCATACTGGAGAACCTCGACAGAAGCGATTGCGAGTTGACGAGATGATAACATTTTCGGAGGCTGATGCAGTCCCAAATTAGACCCCACTTACATATCCAATGGTTATTTAGGCTATTTTGGGGGAATTCTTTGATCAAGAGGGTATTCGGGGATGATGGAACTGGTGTTGAAGTAATGTTCGAACACTGTTTAGATCAGTTGGACATAGGCACAACAACTTTAGAAAGTCTTCTTCGCCGATATCGGTATTAACAGGTAAAGCTTTATTTCCCCTAGGAGAGAGCACCATGCCAGTACGAGTAGCGGATGGAGAAAAATGAGTGTTCATAGATTGCACGTTTGCAGTGGTCAATGCATATTCACCGTATAACATCATTTTTAGTCACCCATGGATGTGTCAAGCTCGAGTTGTACGGTCCCCGTCTCACTTGATGATGAAATTCCCAACAGATAGAGGGATAACAGCCATTCGAGAGGATTAGGTGGTGGCCAATGGCTGTAATTTACTGCAGTAAAAAGTGCAAGAAAGGTGGCCTCAGTACATGTGGAAGTTGGTCCTACTGATACAGAGTAATTGGCTATTCGAGATTTGGGTGCATTAGCTGTTGGAAGTTGATGCCAGAAGATGTGAAAGGAAAGTTAAAGATTCTGCTCGATGGATATTGTGATGTATTCTCGTGGAGTATATCTAACCTTAAGGGGATTCCTCCGGAGTTGGCGGTGCATAAGTTAAACATCAATCCCTCGATAAGGACCATAAAGAAGAAGAGGAGAGTGTTTACTCTGGAAAGAGCGAAAATCATTAAGGTGGAAGTTGACAAGTTACTTAACGCTGAAGTTATTGAAGAAGTGTACTATCTTGAATGGTTGGCTAACCAGTGATGGTTCCAAAACATGATGGCACGTGGATGATGTGCATTTATTTTACCGATTTGAATAAATGTTTCCCAAAGGATAGTTACTCATTGCCACCCATTGACAAGTTGGTAGAAGCTATAGCTGGATATCAGGTATTAGCTTTCTTCAATGCTCATAAGGGGTATCATCAAATATTAATGGCTGAAGAAGATAAGGAAAAAACTTCATTCATTACAGATGTGTGAACTTTTTGTTACAAAAATATGCCATTTGGAATTAAGAATGCTGGCGCAACATTCAGCGGCTGGTAGATAATATGTTCAAAAAGTAAATCGGTGGAAACATGGAGATATGTGTAGATGATATAATTATGAAGATTAGGAGTTATGAACAATTCTTGGGGGATCTGAAGGAAACATTTGATAAGCTGCGACAATCAAATCTGAAGCTCAACCCGGCTAAATGTGTAATAGGAGTAGGGGCTGGAAAGTTCTTGGTGTTTATGGTGTTAGAAAGGGGTATCGATTTTAACCCTGAGAAGGTTGAGGCTTTGATGAACATAAGGTCACCACGGACGTTGAAAGAAGTTCAAAAATTGATGGGGTCTCTAGCAGCTTTAGGCCAATTTTTATCAAAAGGTGCAGAAAAACTTTTGCCCTTCTTCGATGTATTGAGGAGAGCTAAGAAATTTGAATGGACCGATAAATGTGAAAAGGCATTTGTGGAGCTCAAAGAACATGTTCTAAAACTGCCAACACTTATGAAACCAGAAAGGGGTGAAATTTTGTATCTCTATATCTTTGCGTCTCCTATGGCTGTTAGTGCATTCTTGGTGAAAGAGAAAAGAAGACAACAACATTCAGTATAATTCATGAGCAAGGCTTTGCAATGTCCGGATACAAGGTATACAACTCTCGAGAGATTAATCTATGCATTGGTACATGCAGCACGAAGGTTGCCACCCTACTTCCTATGGCATACCATAGTGGTGCTTACTAATCTTCCTATTCAACATATACTCTTGAAGCCATAATTTCATTTATAATGATGAAATGGGCAGTGGAGTTAGGGGAGCATGATATAAAATTTCAACCCAGAACTGCAAATAAGGGACAGGTCCTTGCAAATTTTATCGTGGAAACCACAGAGCCTATAAAGTTCACGGAGGTGCAAAGTGGTGAAAAGTTTGGAAATTATATGTTGATGGTTTTTCTCATTCGGGAGGTAGCAGAGTAGGAATATTTCTTACTAGTCCTGAAGGTGTAGATTATCCCTACGCTCTGTAATTCGAGTTTAAGGCTACAAACAATGAAGCTAAATATGAAGCTTTGATCACTGGTCTTCTGCTAGCTAAGGAGCTTAAAGTAGAATATATGGAGATATTCAGTGATTCACAAGTGGTAGTGCAACAAGTTAAAGGCGAATATGAAGCAAGAGAGCGCCATTTGTAGCGATACATGGAAGAAGTGAAGTCTCTATTGAATAGGTTTTGAGCATATACTCTAATGCAAGTACCGAGAGAAGAGAATCATAAGTCAGATGCCTCAAGCAAGCTTACTTCTTCCAATCTAGGGGCTCAATCATATAAATAATTAATGATGGAGACAGTAAGTAAACGTAGTTTCGAGGTGGAAGAAATAATAAGCATTGAGAATGAAGATTCATGAATGACACCAATAATTAATTACCAACGAGGGGGGAATCTACCAGAGATATTGTTGAGGAGAGAAAGATAAGGTTGAAAGCTCCGAGGTATGTGTTGCGGGATGGAATTCTATACCGTCGAGGTTATCTTTAGCCGCTCATTCGATGTATCACTCCATTCGAGGCAAATTATTTAATAAGGGAAGTTCATGAAGGAATATGTGGAAACCTTTTGAGAGACAGGTCTGTATGAATGAGACTTATTCGAGCAAAGTATTATTGGTCCATGATGCTTGATGATGCAAATAAGTATATTCAAGATTGTCATCGATGCCAGAAGCATGCACCAATTGCCCATATTCCTCAAGAAGAGATGATGAGCATACATAGCTTCTTTACATTCGATAAATGGGGAATCAATTTTGTGGGACCTTTCCCAGAAGTCCTAGGATGGTTCAGATATCTCATCGTTGCCATTGACTACTTCACTAAGTAGGTCAAAGCAGAGCCATTAACAAACATGAAAGGGAAGTCAGTGATTGCTTTCTGTTGGAAAAATATTATTTATCGTTTCGGAATTCCAAAAACCATAATAACATATAATGGAAATCAGTTTATTCATGATCCATTCAAAAAATGGTGCGAGGCGTACAAAATACAACATGAGGTTACTTCAGTACATCACCCTCAAGCAAATTGACCAGTGGAAGTGGCCAATCAAATCATCGTTAATGGGATTCGAGCAAGACTCGAAGGTGTAGGGGAAACTGGATATGCAAGCTTCCAAGTATCTTATGGGCATATTGAACAGTTGAATCATCAGCTACTGGAGAAACACCGTAGCTTGGTTTATAGGTCTGAGGCTGTAATTCCTGCAGAAATTGGAATATCAAGTCTAAGAACAATGTTAGTTTAAGAGGAAGGAAATGAAATTAATCACCGAATGGATCTTGATTAGGTGGAGGAGAAACGGGAGCTGGAATCTTAGCACGAAGCAAAGGTAAAGGAAAAAGTAAAGTGCTTCTATGATAGAAGGGTTCGAAAGGTGCAATTCAAACCAGGAGATCTTGTTATGAGAAAGAATAAGAAAAGTCTACGAGAATTTGATGGGAAGTTAGCAGCTAATTGGGAAGGACCTTATAGGGTGGTTGAAGCATATTCTGGGGGTAGCTGTATTCTTGAGTGCATGAATGGAGAACAGGTTCCGGGGCGATGAAATGTTATTAATCTTCAAAAGTATTATTAGCTTTAGTAAACCAGACATTGGTGTATGTTGAAACGATGCACCAAATGTCAAACTTGTAGGGTGTATGTGGAAACGCTACACCAAATGTCAAAGTTGTAGGGTGTATGTTGAAATGTTGCACCAAATGTCAAAGTTGTAGAGTGTATGTTGAAACGCTACACCATTTGAAAATATATGACGTATGGAGAAATGCCGCATCCTTTAAAAATATATACGATGTATGCCAAAACGATGCATCCTTTGAAAATATATACTACGTATCACTACAACAACACAACACCTATCACCTCAGTTGTACATACCTTTTTACCTCATTTTTTTGTCCCAAAAACCCGAGATAAATACTGTTATAGGAAAAAGTACATTTTTACCTCGGTTCATAACCAAGATAAAAAAAGTACTTTTTACCTCAGTTTTGGATCAATGTCAACAGATTTGTGAGCAATGTCGGTTCAAGCAAGATGACCGACAATTGGAGTACGTAGCTGCAACATTTTTTGGAATGACATCAGCATGCATATGGATTGACATAGATGATAGCAACAAGTCAGACGAGGGGACTGCAATTGCTGCTACTTTGTTAATGCCGACGTCGCGGAGAAATGATAGTGATATCAAGAATAATGGTTTGTGATATCACATGCACTAGGGCACCATCGTCGTGTGCCTGGTGACGTGAAAGGCTGCTAAAAATGACAGTTTTGTATGGGCGACGTCACAAAAAAAAGTTGTCCGTTTATGCAACGTCGGTAAGGTTTTATCTCTTCACCGCTTTGTGTGACGTTGCAGATTAGTCTCGGAGACATCGATTCTCGTACCATATTATAACATTTAATATTTAATTACACAAATATTTGTTCGTCGATAGCCATTACGTGTTACCTAATGTTCCACAACTCATGAATTTTTTACACGTCATACGACAATCAATTGTTGTGTAATGGATGTCGTAAGAACGAGAATGCAAGGAACCAACAAAACTAGAATAATGATGGAAAATACATGTTAGAATATATTAAATACATGAGGTTTATTGAACTTACATTTTCTACGATGCACACCAAAAGTCCGTCAATAACTCTCTTTGACCTATTACAAAGAATACACATGAAGCAAAATTTATGTTAGAATTGTGCAGTCCCCTAGTGATGTACAAATAATATAGTCATACGCATACGACATTAATTTGAGCATGGAAAAAGTACAAGGTCTGCTTGAAAGCGACGTCACATGCAGTGGAGATCGGGGTTGCAAAGTTCAACTAAAGAGCGACGTCGGACATTCTTAGATATGACAGTTATTTCATAGCATTTGCGACGTCGGTCATCGTCCGGTCCTATATCGTATTGGGTGATTATATGTGACCAACGTCGCATATTCAACATGTGTTCATACGAAGACAAGATTAATGTCTACAACCAGCCCTACTCTAAGCTTTTTTATCACAAATTATAAATATTGCATTATCTAAAAAACATGAAAAATATACACTGTATAACATGTTACACAATCGTCATACTCTATGAAAATATCCTATCTTTGATTAATGAGAAAGAAAATATATAGAAGGTATATGGTAATAAAGATGGAAAATGAACATGGAATGGATGTAAAACTAGCTCAATTAATTTAAACCCGGAGATGCTCCATCTCCATATGCTTGTTGATGTTTTAGAGAAGCAAATTGACTGAGTTCTTTATTGGTTGTATTGGTGTGAAATGGAAAGGATGGTGTGTAGTTGGGTTTGGAGGAGTGTTGTTAATGGGAAATGTGTGTTGTTGCTGAATGTTATTGAATTCGGGAAAAAACCGAAGGTAAAAGAACTTTTTAACTTTATTAGTTGGCCTAAACTAAAAAACTAAGGTAAAAAAGGTGAGGTAAAAGGTCTAGTTTCTTGTAGTGTATGCCGAAACGCTGCATCCTTTGAAAAAATATATGATGTAAACTACATTCTTTGAAAATATATATGATGTATGCCGAAACGTTGCATCCTTCGTAAATATGTATCGAAACATGACATCTAGAGTCAAAGTGACATGATGCATATCAAAGCATTGTGCATATAAAAAAGAACAAAACAAACAACAACAAAAACAAAAAACACATATTTCAACGTTCATTGTTGACAAATAATAGCATGATACAAAGAATTCATATTATTCCTCAAAATAAAATGATCGAAACTATTATAAATATCATGTATAAACACTTAATGAACCAATTTCCCTAACTACTCCTCTATTCGTTCGACATCTGCTATCTTGATATAGTTGCACGACGAAAGATCAATTACATCTTTCAAGCAAGAACTCTTAGATCTCATAGATCTATTACTTGGCTCATTATTATCCTCCAAACTTCTCAACTGGAGCTCCTCACTTCTTGGATACTCTTGTTCTTACTAGAAGTCTTTTTCTTCTCTTTATTGGTAGTATTGGATGGTTGACCTGGTTGAGTCTTCTTTGTAACTCTCATAACACTCGAAGTTGAATCTCTCAAAGTTTCGGGCCGATAATGTGCCTGAGGAAATTCCCTTAACCAATCCAGTATGGATTCAATGACTTGTTTTTGGCACCAAGTGCCCTCGGTATATACTTTCCGATTGTTAATCCAATTATCAACTGCATTCTGGAGGAATTTGGAAATATTGGTTATCAACTTTGGGTGTAAGACACCATGAAACAGTCTGCGGGATCGAAGACTCTCAATATAAACTTTAAGAGAAGCGTGAAGATGTTCATTTTTCGCAACCAAACGATAATTCTCGGTTTCCAAAGATTTGGCTAATGGCGGATTACTATTTGCAACCTTCATCTTTTATACTAAGGCATCATCCTACTGGTTAAGTTTGTTCAATGCCACTTCATTTAATTGCAAAATTTCTTTTACTTGGCCTAGAACTTATAAGCTTCCGTCCTACTTAGATTGAGATGAGCTTCAATAATCGGAAACCTATCAGCATCAACGAGACATCAAGAAATAGATCCATATTTGCACATCACCTAATGAACAGTTTCTTGATAACTTCTCTCAGCAAGATTGCAGTTATCAACAACTTCGAGTGGCACGACCTCATTGTGTTTCTTAGCCTCAGATTCTCTTAACAATTTTTGAAAGGCAGGATGTGTTCCATTCTTCCATAAATCGAATAATGCATTTTTGTCAGTGGGATCTTTAAGAATTCTTTGCCATGAAGAACGACTTTGGTCATGCTAGGAGTTTAATTCCTTATGCCATTCGACTAGATCTAGCACCATCCTCATCTATTCTTCCCGAGTGCAATTTAGCTCTTTTTGAGTCTCGTAAAGTTCCTAGCAAGCCTTTTTGAAAGCTCTCTTCAAGTTGTTATACTACAAAGAAAAAAAAAGGTAATGTTGATCAAAAGAGAAAGAGGAGAAACGGAAACATTCTTCATTGATAGGAAAAATAATAATACATAAGGAGGCCATAGAGGCAAAGTTTACATTCTATCCTAGGGTTGGCAGTTATATCCCCCTCAATGTTGCTCTTGACTATTTCATCTTTCTTTGGATCACTTGCAGTAGCCTTAGCATATGTTTTTTGGGGTTCAAGAGCCTCTGTAGTTTCCTCGAGAAGTAAAGCTTCGAGGGAGAGAGCTCGAATATCCTCAACAATATAAAACCATTTTGAGGACCTCAGAAACTTCACAAAATTAGTTTGAAGACTTCCATATTTGACACCTTCCTCCCACTTTATTTCAAAGATATCCTCAGCATCATAATTCAAGAAAGTCTTCAGATGTTTGGTTTTATCAGTAAGAAGATGCTCGAAAACTGAGGGCAATACGGTATTCTCAAGCAAAGAATGACAACCTGACTCTTGAGCATTTTCGAGAAGGTCAATGAAGAAATTGTGGAATTTTTGGGTCTTTAATAGCTTGTCTTTGAAGGCCTCATGCAAAGAGATTTGGGCTTCAAGATCTCGAATTAAATTTTCTCAAGCTCTGCCCAAATTTGCTTTTTTTCTAGATTAAACTCTCTTTTCAGCCTCGATGGTTGCAAGATTATCCTTACTCTTCTTCCTAGCCTCATCATGATCCTTTTTAGCCTCGTTATATCAGTATTCCGTTGCTGAACTTCTTGGTGAAGTTTGGAGATTTCTTCATTCTGGGCCATCTTTTGTTTGGAACTTAATATCGACAGGAGGGAAGATAAGGATCGAGACACCTGATATGTAAAGGGAAGTAAGTAAGCTTTATAAAGTAAGAAGTGAAATTGTAAATTAAAAGTATCAAGAGCATGAACAAAACTCGGAATCCTTGATTAAATTGCCCGAATTTGGTGTGTTGGGTGCCACATCATTCGAGGGATATAGAGGGGTGAGAGTGGTGCCAAAGGTCGTTTGGTCAACCCTTCCCTTCTTATGTGACTCATGTAAGGGAAGCTCACCCGATTCTTTTCGGTTGTTAATTTTTCCCTGATGAGCTCGAGCTTCCTTATCTTAACGAGGGTTTCGAGATCTCCTAAAGAGGATTGTTAGGAATTGGAGGATTTTGAGGATTGATCTTCTGGGATTGATTCTTCCTCAAAGTTCCGCTAAGACACATTGAAAAAAGAAAAATAAAGAATAATTATAAATGGATAAAGGAAATAATTGCAAATCAAACATTATCAATTATAATAAAAACACCTTCGAAAGCCTCCGAAGGTTGAAGGTTTTCCAGAATTGATTCGAGAGGGGGTTCTCTAATAAACTGTTCAGGAAATTGTTGACAATTGTCTCCCCTCTTAACTAATTTCCTCCATTTTTTGTTCCCTTCGAAGCTCTTTGCCCTCGCTTGTCTCTTATCCTTCCTCCTATAGTGAAACATGGATTTTTATTTTTCCAGTGACCTTCGTATAAATGGTTTTCCTTTACCAGCAAGCCAGGCATTGGGATAACCCTTAAGGGGCATATCGGTGACCGGAATCCCACTGGTATTATAGTCAGTATGACCAATTTTGTCGAATCCAATAGTATCATAATCTCTATAAGAATTTTTTGACCCCCTGGATCCAAAACCAGAGTCTTTTTCACCTGGAAAATTAACCCTTTCCCTTTCTAACCCGGCGTCATCAGAAAATCCCTTCTCCATATGTTTCTCACTGGAAACTGGAGTATTTGTAGACATTTCAAAATATTGGGAAAAACTAGAGAAAAAAGGCAAAGAAGTGGATGAGACTTACTTTTTGAAGGAAGTAGGGTGGAGGATTTGGTGGTGAGATGAGAATGATTATGTCGTTGGTAGCTTTCTCCGAATGACCTGCAATTAAATTGAGAAAGGTTTAAGCGAATGAAGAGCTAATAAATCTGAAACGACAACAAGGGTAATGATGACCTTGTGAGCCTAAAAAGTTTTAAAAGAAGTGAATTGTTCACATCTTTTGAAGGAAAAACCGTTGTTCATGTGCCCTTTGGTGTAACTAGGGGAGACACGTGCACTCTTAAAATTTCACAAAAAAAGAATGAGAAAACCAAACGTCACCTCGAGGCCCGTAAATTTTTTTTAAAGCATGCTTCGATTCATTTGATCCATACTTCACAGGTATTTACGAATCTAGATCTTTGAACTATCACCTTGAATCTTCATAGCCTCGAGAAAATTTTGGTTTTCTGGGGTCTCTTGATGATGGTTTAACTTAATTAGCACAGCCCAAATAGATTATTTGGGCCCAAGGAAAGTATAAACTCATTCAGTCCAGATAATTTATTAAATCATAAGGCTTCATCTGGCCCAACAAGAATAATGTATATTCTCAACCCTAATAACTATATAAACAAGAATAAATATCAGTTAATGCATGTGTTGATCACTTTGATTTATCACTTTCAAAGGCGGTTATGAAGATGTGTCTTTGATTGCCATGGGTTCTAGACTCTGAACAATTTCACCGACAATACTTCCGTAATCGTAAGTGGATGGTGAACCCATATTGAAGGGCAAAAACGTGCCCCGAACTCGTAAGTGTTTCTGAACCAGGTTCCTATCTCGGAACGGAATCCCACAAAGAGGTTACTGCTTAATAATAAATTCCAATCCCGGAACACTAAAAAGGATAAGAAACATGGGTAATTTCATACGGGTTCCATTTATTAAAAAACAAGATTTGAAATGGAAACCTACTTTGATTCTTCAATAAGTAATTAATTGGGAGAGGTAAGTTTACACATTCATAACTTGATATATAGTTGTACATTTATAAGTTAGGGTGAGATTGTGTTGAATCCATTGCTTAGGGTTTTGTATTTTTGTAAGGTAATGTGTTGTATGAAGGGGGAAACTTTTGGGACTTAATTATTATGTAATTGGAAATATTTTTAAGACTTTAATGGTATTGAATTAATGGTTATAAGGGTGAATTAATGGTTACTAGTATTTTTGGTTGTTTGTAGGGTAGTACATGTGTTGATTTGTGCTATTTCAATGTAGGTATGTAGGTGGTATGGATCAAATTGAGCTAATGGGTAATTATATTAGGAAATTCCCCGATTACCTTCCTTTGGTAGAATCATTCATTGTATTGGCGTTTGAACATGCATCTAAGAATGGGTGACGCGTTCACGATGTCCATGTAAGAACTGTAGGAATGATGCTTTCCTGGAGAGGAAGAAGATACGAGAATATCTCACCATATGTGGGTTTCAAACAACTTACGCCTCTTGGATATGGCACATGGAAGTTGTGAACGAAGAAATTGTTAAGATAATGGTGAGAAGTGAAGTAGACGGAGATGAATATGGTGAGATGGTAGAGGATGTTGCTAGAGAATTTCATAGGAAACCCGAGGCTCTAGAAGCGTTGCATAATGACAAAATGACTGCATTGTATACCGGCTTCAAACATTCGGTATTGAGTACAACTTTGAGAATGAAGAATTTGAAGGCTAAATTTGGGTGTACTGATAAAGGAATGACAGAGAATCTTGAAATTTTTAGGGAATTTCTTCCTGATGGTAATCTAATGCTGGATAGGCCATGGGCAACCAAAATGATTCTTTGTCCAATTGGATTGGAGTTGGAAAAAATCCACGCATGCCCGAACAGTTGTATGTTACACCTTGGTAAGGATGATGAGGCGCTAGATAGTTGTCGGTTGTGTGTTGAGTCTAGGTACAAGTTAAAGCGGGGTGAGATTACCGTTGGTAAAGTAGGGTTGAAGTTGAAGAGGATAAAGTGTTATGGAACCTGCCTATCATTCTAAGGTTGAAGAAATTATTCGTTTGCAAGGAAGATGTCAATTTGTTGCGTTGTCATTCTGAACGTGTTCGACTGGAAAATGATGTGATTCGTCATACATCATAAGGTGAGCGGTAGAAAAAGGTTAGTTGATCTTCCTGGAGTTTGGAGCCAAACCACGACACTTGAGGTTAGGCTTATCTACTGGTGAGATGAATCCTTTTGGTAATATGAATAGCACACATATTTCTTGGCCTGTTATGTTAGTGATTTACAATATTCCTTCATGGTTGATGATGAAATGAAAGTATATATTGTTTTTGATGATGATTTTGGAACCGAAGCAGCTGTGTACATTTCTCCTCCTGTTGATGATTTGTTGACATTGTTCGGAGAATTTTTCCACACCTTCGATGGCTCTGCTGAAGAAGAATTTACATTGAAGGTATTACTCTTTTTGCACTGTTACTGATTTTCCCGCGTACGTTAATTTATTTGGATACTCGATCAAAGGGAACTTTGCTTTCCCGGTGTGAGAATGAAATGGATTTTTGTCAGTTGAAGCATGGTTATAAAACAGTTTATCAAGGTCATAGGTGGTTTCTCCCTAGGGGTCACCCATGGAGATTGGTGAAGTAGTGGTTCAATAAAGCAGTTAAGGAAAGAGGACCTCTAACACCACTATCGGGTCACGAGGTATTTGATAAGGTTAGGAATTTGCCTGATAATTTTGGGAAGGGGAAGAGAAAATATGCATCAGAAGGAAGTTGGAAAAATGCTCTATTTTTTTCCAACTTCCGTATTGGAAAGAATTGGAGGTTAGACATTGTCTTGATGCAATGCACATTGAGAAGAATATTTGTGATTCATTAGTTGGAACACTTTTAAATACCTTTGGGAAAACAAAGGATGGTTTGAAGGCCCGACTTGATTTAGTCGAAATGGGTATTAAAAAGAGTTTGGGTCCTGTGACAAACACCGATAGTTGTTATCTCCCCCCGGCTTGTTATTCCATGTCTCAGTTCGAGAGAATCTTTCTGTGAGACCCTTATTAGTGGTATGATGCCCGGGTCGTATTCGTCTAACATAAGTTCATGTTTATCTTTGAATGAGTTGAAATTGGTCGGTTCGATATATCATGATCTCCACAACCTAATGCAAGAATTGAATGCCATTTCCATAAGGTCGTCACTACCAGCCCATGTAAGGTTGTGCATTACTAAGCTGCATTTGTTCTTCAAGAGTATTTGATCGAAAAGCATTAGTGTTTCCAAACTTGACCGTTTGCAAGTGATAACTGTGGAAGTCATGTGTCGTATGGAGATGCACTTTTCTCCATCATTCTTTGACATTATGGTCCATTTGATTGTTCATTTGGTGTGGGAGATCAAGCTATATGGTCATTTATTCTTGATATTGATGTACCCCTTCAAGTGGTATATGAAAATCTTTAAGTGTTTTGTGAAGAACTGATACAGGCCTAATGCAAGTATTGTCCAACGTTATGTGGCAGATGAGGTGATTGAGTTTTGTACTGAGTATTTAAAGGAGGTAGATTATGTGGGTGTTCCATGATCTAGACATGAGGGGAGGCTTGAGAGTCAAGGGGCAAGACAAGGAAAACTATTGAGCCCGACAGTTGAAGATTTAAATTTGGCGCAATTTTATGTTTTGCGGAATTACGATAATGTTGTCACATATATTGAGCTCCATATGGATGAAATAAGAGTAGAAAATTCGAATTCCAATGAAGCTCAAGTTATACAATGACACATTTCAACATTAGCAAATTGGCTTTGAAGTCACGCGGAGGTAGGCATTCATCCAGAAATAATGAAGTAGTTATCGTGCAGACCTCTTGGGACAGTTCTCTCATTCAGAGGGTATGACATTAACAGCTTCACGTTTTCCACTAAGTTGGTGGATGATAAGATGTGTCCCAGAACAGTGGTGTAACTCTCGTTTCAGAGGCCCTTCACTTTGGAAGCGCAAGTGATAGTAATCCCATGGAAGCCAACACTTGTTACTTTGGGACAATATTAGAAATATGGGAGCTTCATTACATGACCCTTCCTGTGCCCGCATATAAATGCCAATGGTTTGATTTTAATAGTGGATAGCAGACTGAGGCAATGGGATTCACATTGGCTGATCGAAGTTGGATCGGTTAGAGAGATGATCCATTCATATTAGCCTCACAAGCGTTTCAAAAAAATTTATATCTGAGATCTGGTTGATCCTAGATGGAAGATTATTGTCGAGGGTGAGAGGGTTTTTCTTGAGAAATTTGAGCTTGAAGATGTGGCTGGTTTCGGTCAGAATGGTTTGATGGGTTTGAACGATGATGACTTGTCCCTTGAAAAGGATGACTCAAGTTTGTGTACCTATTTATGTCGCACAGATCATGAGAAAGGAATTTGGGTTGACGACCAGGGGAAGATGAATAAGAGAAGAAGAGGAAATAAATAGAAGTAAACAGAGAAGAAATACAAGTCAATATAGGTTTTATGTAGCACATTTTGGCTTTGTACACTAGTTACCAAACTACTTCCAAGTTCGGAACTAAATCGGGAGAAATGGTCAAGTTGTTATTTTAAACCTTTAAACCCATACCGAATGCATAACCAAAATGAATTAACACTATTGAAAAATAATTTCATGTAAGAGAGCAATTCAATAAATTGAAAATGACGACAAATCCTCAAATATAAAAGTTAATAAACATAAAACACGCACTAAAGTATCATTGCTAATATTTTTGAAATAAAAGACAAAAGTAGGTATCAAATCATAACGAGTTTAAACTTGAAAGACGTTACAAATATAATAAGTCAATACAACTAGTTCACACAGAAGAGACTTTTGTGGAGCGTGATCTCCTTGAAGCTGAAAATTTCCTTTTGAAAGCACGTTGGCGACTTTCTAGCTTCTTCACTCGCTCTCGCAATTGGCAAATTTTGCTATGCATCCACTTGTAACAAGTTTTAAATCCCTTAATAAATTTAGAGTTTGATTCCTCTACACCAAACAATTAACAATTGTTAGCAAGTAACAAACCCTTCAAACATCTAAAAACATTGAACTTAAATAACCTTACCTTCCTCTATCCTCGGCCTTTTGTTGTGGTCGGTTGCGTCCCGACTTTTGTGGCACCACTTGTGCTCGAAGATCTCCCATTTCTTCTTTACAAAGTATTAATTGTCAAAATACTTACAATCCTTCTCCTTCCCATGCAACGACATCACTTCCTCAATCTTCAAAATCGATTTAATCAAGTTTCCATAAGAGAGATTTTTAATCAGCTTCTTTGATGATGCAACCCACAACATATGTTTGAATATAGCTGACCCAGGATTCATTCTCTTACCCTTGATAATATAGTAAAACATCGTTAGGGTGGTATACGTGGGATCTGTGATATGGCCGAGGGTCGGAACAATGCATCGAGCTATTATCATGTAAACAATTTTTTGATCAATTGTGAGATGATTTAGATTAAAAGACCTGGGCCTCCCTAAATCATGAGTGTTCCTTTGGAAGTACCTAATGCTACACTCAAAAGGATCAACATTCTGGAACTCGGTATCTAAAGGCCATTTCTCTCTATGATAGACATCATCTAACGACCCATCCAAGACAAACAAATAAACATAACCCGGACCCTTATAATGGAACTTGAGTAATTGCTTGATTATCCATGAGATTTTGTCTATATCGAAACCGTTTACCCTTGTCTTAAAAAGACCACCCTCAATTTCACAAAATTACTATAAAATTAACAAACTTCATCGAAATAAGCCAGTTCATTCAATGTCAATAGCTTAAGAACGTGTTGGCCATCAAATTTTAACACGGGACCGGCCAACCCTATGGTATGGTAAACATTCAAATCGATGGCATATGAACACAACAATTTAGCAGACTCTCTCAAAGCATTACACCTAGTTTGGGCGGGAAGTGAAACGAACCTCGCAGTTTCGTACCCCGGGTTGATCGATTAAGAGCTTCCAGAAGATTTTGAACCCCGTTTCTTTGCACAGTTGGATGTGGACATTGTTGTTATAGTTCTGCCACGGTTGGAAACTTGAATTTGGAGGTTAAATTAGTCGTTGGTAATTATGGTTTTTGATTTGGGATTTTGAAACTCAAACACATTTTTTAATATAGGAAATACATTTCCGAACTCATAACATGTTCATCCCTTGGCATTGAAGGGACGATTCTTAGTTCTGGACTTGAAACTGCTTTTTGACGAAATTATGAAAAGCCAATTTTTGTATCCTGAGCTCGGAAAAGAATTAATTCAAGAAAAAAAGTGATGTGTTTTCGTCCAAAGAGGCGCCAGAAAATACCCAAGAGCTCAGAACTCCACCAGTCAGCCCCTAGATAAATTGTGTGCGACAAAGTTCCAAATAAGAAACATTTTCTGGGACATATTCACATAAAGCCGACCAAGTTACAGACTCGGAAGCTTGTTGGCTTCAATGGTTACTCTTTGGTAATGCTATAGTTTTTTTGTACATTCTCTAACTCCAAAGGCATCATAAGTGGAGCATAACAAACATTCAATGATCATACTTTTTTATAGCACAACTAAGATTTCTAAAATCACAGCATAAAGTTTGGAATTGATCAAATCATCCGCAAAACACTAATAATCTTAGTTTAATCCTAACCAACAAAATCAAATTAATTTGTTCAACTAGGAGTCTTTCACGAACATTTCTTCAACTTCAGGGTTGGTTTCATTTTCATTGGCTCCATTCTCTTCCACTGCCTCTTCATTCTCAATTTCCTCTTCCTCTTCCTCATCATTTTCATCCTCATCGTCATCGAAGAATACGGGTATGATGTTAGGCATGTTGGCTTTGTATCCTTGGTCAGTGCACAAGCTCGATGACCCAAAAAACTTGGCGTGATTAGCTTCCACAGCCTTGTCCTCAGTGCTCAATGCACTAATATTAGAGTGAAGGCATGCCATGTACCTATTGATTGTGCTCTTCAAGGATCTTCCTCGACCTACAAATTAAAAATTAACACATAGAATTCAATGGTGAGAAGCATTACAAATTAATGTCTACTTTATGAGTCCTAAATTATAATAATACTTACGGGATGACGATGCCTCGCCCCTCACCACTGTAGCCTCTCTTGCTCTCTTTGCAGCTTTGTCCGCAGCTCCCGTAATAGTCCTACACTCGTATTTGCTATCGAATACCAATCTCAAATGCTTGCGCTCAAACCACCCCCTATCATATTATTCTACTCACAATGGTTTATCTACAAGATTAACCCTCGTTCTTGACCATCGCCGTGATCGATCCTCCATAAGGGAGATACTTTTTTTCCCTGTGGCTACCTTAAGCATATAATTAAGAATTGTGTATCCAGGGTTAATCTTAATCCCCTCCATCACATAGTAGAATGTAATCAAATTAACTATAGTGGGCTCGCAAGCATGACCACCCGGAGGAATAATATTCAAACACATCCACTCATATACCAATCTTTGGTCTACCGTTAGATCCCCCACATCATATTTCTCAACCTGTCACAGTGTCGTACCCTTCCTATGGAAATATTTTCTACCCATGGCTACGGGGGAAAGGGGGGAGGGGTGTACTCTGTAACAGCAAGGCAACTTTTTTTGTGAAAAATTTCTAATGGACCATGTACATCCTCAAGGACACAAGTTGATGGGTTGGTATAGTCGCAACCTAAAGTCTCATTAATTGTGAATTTTGTAACGGGTATTAAAACACCGTTCACCTTAATGAGGTCATGGTTGTTTTGCTCTTGCCTAGGTTAGCATAAAATTGAAGCACTTCCTCGTAATGAATAGGCTCATCTAATTTCAATAATTTGTTAAATTGGTAGTTCTCAAAATAATTGAGCAGGTAACCTAAGCGCAGATAACCAATGTCGGAAGTACAAACAATTTTAGGATTAGTATATTTGTGGCGGTGGAAATCCACATACCCATGTTTGGCCTCTTCATTGAAGAACTTTTGACTAGGACCTTGCTCCACGAATGGTTGGTGATTTTGGGATGAAGCTGCTCCGGTTGATTTTCTTCCACGACTCCTAGCCATTATTGAAATTGGTAAAATTTGGATTGAGTTAGGGGATACAAATTCATCTGCTAGGATTTGTGTTAATTTGGGGATTTCTGATTCAAGTTGTGTCCCCATTTTTTAATACCATTAACTAGTTCCAAGCACATGACTAGTATGTATCTACAGTAACAAATGCACGATCATCTTCCGGACTAGGCAGCATCTCCCAACCCAGTTCCAAGTTCGTAACTCATACGACATGCTAATGGGTTTAAAGGACATTAAAGGCATTTTAAAACACATTTAATGCCCATTTTTGGGAGCATTCCCTCTCTTTTCTCCCTAAAAACCCTTCTTCTCCCTTCCCTTCTTCAATTCATATCCTTATCCTTATCATTTTATTTTTGTTTAAAAAACTAATCACAAACCCTAGTTTATCCAATCTATAATTCACATTTGTCAAAATTTTCAAAACAAGTGGGGAGTTTTGGGAGCTAGGGTTTGTGTTCATAAGATGTGGTAGGATATGGAGATAATGACAAGTGGAAATCCATTTCATCATTTGAGAAGGTAAACATCACTCTATCTTTAGTCAATGTGTGGAATTCCTATTAAGTGGTATGATTACATTCTTAGATTTTGTTGAAGAAATCTGCTTATAAATTATCTGCTATTGTGAAGAAATCTAGTATGGAGATTATCAATGTTCCCTTATTCAATAATGTTTAAATTCATAATTTGAGTGCTAGGGTTCGAAATTGAGTTTTATTACCACACTCTTTAAAAATTGTACTTGACGTTCCATTTGATGTTCATAGAATGTTTTAGGTAGAATAATGTCTAGGAAACGGACACGTGAGGATCTCACACGTTCGAATGATGTAAATGTCTAGACAACGACCAATGAGAATAATAACGGGGAGGGGTCCAAAGAGGTGGGGACAACAAAAACTCATTGTAGGACACTAGAACGGTGAATGGCTATGAAAGAGTTGACTTTGTTGATTTTCAGCAAGTTGGTTAAATGTTTGTCAAAGGAACAAGCTAAATGGTCTAGTTGGGTCGGGAAGGTTGGTAGGACGAGTGTTGATATGTCCATATTATACGATGATTCTGTGACCCTTTATACTCCTTTTGGTATGCTTTTGTGCTTTGGATGCTCCATTTTACCTTGAAATTCAATTACTAGAGTTAAGAGCGACTTTAGCGCTCTTATCACTTTTAATGCAGATTTTGTGAGACGAGATAATCGTTGGAAGATTTGAAGGACATAAAGAATACATTTTGAAGACAATAAAGACCTTGAAGACTTGAAGAATGGATGAGGAGACAACTACACGTAGACAAAAAAGAAGACAACATGTGAGGGCAGCCTACTCTTCCCGCCGTGACTCGCTACGCATGTGTCGCGAGTCATGACGGTTTTCTGCTCAGATATGTTTTTTGGACTTTTTGTACTATAAATACTCTCTTATCTCCTCCCCTTTCCAACAACTTTTCTCTCCCGGATTCTGAACCATAAACCCTAGTTTTTCTTCCATTTTCATCTTGCTTTCTTCTTGATTTCATGTTTGAATTACTATTG
>JAULKM010119520.1:0-21274 GCA_032355605.1 Rubia tinctorum | reverse complement strand
CTGCGGGCTAGACGCTGCAATTCGTGCAACACAAGTGGGTTGGGCGAAATCCCCATTTGGTTAAAGATCCAATTTTCTGCAATCCAGAGTCTTCGCAAGGAGATTCATATCACACATTCCATTCGTGTAATCAATACATGCCTACGACTCAAAGCATCAAAAACAACATTCTGTTTACCCTTCTTGTATAGCAACACATAAGGAAAGATACAATGAAACTAGACCATTTAGCATGACGCTTATTCAACTTCATCTGACTCTTCAAATATTTCAAAGATTCTTGATCACTATGAATAACAAATTCTTTATGCAATAAATAATGTTGCCAAATCTCTAAAGCACGTTCAATTGCATAGAATTATTTATCATAAACATGATAGTTAAGAGCGCCTCACTTTAGCTTTTCACTGAAATAATCTATAGGTCGATTCTCTTGCATCAATACAGCACCAATACCAACACTAGAAGCATTACAGTGTATCTCGAAAGTATTATTGAAATCAGGTAGAGCAAGAACAAGAGCATGACATAATCTATGTTTCAATTCATTAAATGCATTCTCTTGTTCATCACCCCAAACAACTTCACATCCTTTTTAACCAGTTCATTTAAAGGTGCATCAATAGATGAAAAATCACACACAAACATTCTATAAAAACTAGCTAAACCATGAAAATAATGTACCTGATTGGCATTCATAGGTCTCGACCAACTCTTAATGTCCTAAATTTTGGTTTCGTCAACTTTTATGCCCTCCTTAGAGACCATAAAATCGAGAAACCCCACTTCCAAAGCACAAAAAGTACACTTCTTGATGTTTGAATATAGCTTAGACTCACGGCATGAAAAAAGAACCATTTTAACATGCTCAATATGTTCATCAGTAGATTTAGAATATATCAAGATATCATCAAAATAAACGACAACAAAATGACCAATGAACTTTCTCAAGACATGATTCATTAACCGCATCAAAGTACTAGGTGCATTGGTTAACTCGAAAGGCATAACAATCCATTCATATAACCCGAACTTAGTTTTAAATGAAGTTTTCCATTCATCCCCTTCATGAATTAGAATTTGATAGTACCCCTGAGTTAAATCAATTTTCGTGTATATCAAAGAACCATGCAAATATTCAAGCATATCATCTAACCTAGGAATGGGACGGCGATACTTAATGGTTATCTTGTTAATAGCATGACAATCAATGCACATTCGCTAAGTTTTATTTTTCTTAGGAACTAAAATAATAGGTACATCATAAGGAGATAGAGATTCATGCACATACCCCTTTTGTATTAACTCCTCTACTTGTCATTGTAGTTTCTTGGTTTCCTCAGGGTTTGCTTTATATGCCGAACGATTAGGAATAACCAAATTCGGAATCAAGTCAATCTGATGTTCAATCCCTCGCAATAGAGGTAAGCCGTGCGGCAATGCCTCAGGGAAAACATCCTCAAAATCCTGTAACAACTTAGCAAACCGTGGAGAAACATTCACAGGTATATCCTCATTGGCGAAATAGTTTTCTTTAAAGTGTAAAATCAAATATGCGAATGATTAGAAAAGGCACGATTCACGTCCCTAATAGATGCATACAATGATTTTCCAGATTCATATGGCAATTCACGTTTCATCATATAAATAGATGGCAAGGGACTAATATGTGAAGATAAAACCTTTTGCGACTTTCCGAAATCATTCACATTCTTACCTTTCTTACCTGTGTCAAAACCCTTAGGTTTTGTGTCGTCCAAGGCCTTGTGGTCATTCGACTCTCTAGGGTTTGCATGAAAACCCTCCTTGTGATCGATCACCTTGCCCCTAGGGTTAGGGTATGTTTCAGACTCCCCTCATGGCTCAGTCGCTTACTTTTCTTTCTTATTTTTTATGCTCCTCTGAGCCTCAATAATCTCAACGGGTGACAATGGAACTAATGTATGTGTAGTTCTATCCTTAATCACAGTAATCTTGTTAGTGTAACCATCATGCATAGTTTTATGATCAAATTGCCACGGTCTTCCTAACAAGATATGACTAGCTTCCATAGGTATAATATCACACAAGATATTATCATGATATCTTCCAATCTTGAAGTTAATCATGCATTGTTTGTTTACTAGAATTTCACCACTCCCATTTAACCAGATAAGTTTATAAGTGATGGATGAGCAACAAAAGGTAAGGACAATGATTTAACAAGAAGATTAGAAACATTGTTAGCATCTGAACCACCATCAATGATCAATAAACAGTTCTTATCTTTCACAAGGCATCTAGTATGAAAAATATTCATTCTTTGTACCTGAGTCTCAGCCATCTACGAGTTTAAGACTATCAAAGTCACATAGTTACCTTGTGTCTGAGGACCTTGCTCACCATGATCATCTATGATGATTTCATCATCTATCTGTTCATTGTCAAATTCCTCAAGAGAAGGCATATCTGCACAATCATCTTCTTCTTCCTCAAGGGTTGTTAATACTCTAACATGGGGACAGTTGCCGCGAACATGTCCTCTTTCTTTACAATGAAAACAAGTAGAGTATAAACTGAAACCGAATTTGAAGAAGATACCAGAGACTTACCTGAATTTCTTGACGATTGTTGGCTAGAAATCTGAGGAGCCATTTTCCTTTTAGTAGAAAATGTCGGGTTGGAGTAGACTTAACCTGCACCTCGGCCTCCCATAAGCGTGCTTCTCTCACGGCTTAAACTGGGGTTTCCAGAGTCAAACCCTGAAGGCTGACTTGGAAATCCAAATTGAGGCTTCTTTGCCCGCAAAGTACTCTCTACCAATCTTTCCTTCATTAATAAATCGTCCATGGAGATGTGTTGTTGAAGGCGAACTGGTGTTTGAAGATTCTCTCGCAGTCCTTCAATGAAACAATTCTTAATGAAAACGTTGTCTTCTTTCATTCCCACTCTTTTCATAGTCAACTCAAGGTCTTGCCAATACTCATCAACAGTTCGAGACCCTTGCTACATGTTCGCCAGATATGAGTATTGTTCTATCAAATAAGTAGGCGGAACATGATACGTACGAAGCTCAGTCTTTAATCTCTCCCAGGTGGAGATAGGTCTCTTTTCATCTAGCTGTCTCTACTCTTTTACATTCTTCCACCACTCGGCCGCATAGTGTATAAAGGAGTATTGTGCCACCTTTACTTTCTCCTTTTCTCGGTAGTTGTTCAGATCAAACAGATTCTCAATCTATCGCTCCCAGTCAAGGTACTTCACTGGATTATGTTGACCATCAATCGAGGGATCTCATATTTTATCCCCTTGATTTCTCTCACCGAGTCCGAACTAGACCCTGAATCTGAACTCTCATGCGCTCTCCGTCGGGAAGAATATTTTTTTCTATGGCGATGCTTTCTAGATGATCCGCGTCGCGACCGTATTTCTGATTCATGTGATTCTTCATCGGAACAGCCATATCCTTGGAATTTGTGAACCATCTCTAGCTAAACACCCTCAAAATCCTGTAACAACTTAGCAAACCGTGGAGGAACATTCACAGGTATATCCTCATTGGCGAAATAGTTTCTTTAAAGTGTAAAATCAAAATATGCGAATGATTAGAAAAAGAACGATTCACGTCCCTAATAGATGTATAAAATGATTTTCTAAATTCATATGGAAATTCATGTTTCATCATATAAATAGATGGCAAGGGACTAATATGTAAAGATAAAGCCTTTCGTGACTTTCCAGAATTATTCACATTCTTACCTGACTTACCTAAGGCACCAAAATCTTGCTTGGATTCGGATCCCTTTGGGAATGCAAGAATCGGTTTTGTTATCAGAGATCACAGAAGGAAACTGATCCTATTAGTTTCCAAACAAATACCATCTTGTAGAAGTTTCCAATCAGAGGTAAAAACTCTCCAATATGGCTTGAATGCAGCATGTAACTGTGGGATCAAACACATCCATGTAGAATGTGACTCAGAACTGTTGGTAAAAATTGTAAGAAAATATTTCAAAATCCCATGGCAAAGCCACACCGACATCCGCAATATCTGGGAGATTCTTCACCGAATGAATTGGACTATCTCGCATATTTACAGAGAAGAAAACAGTGTTAATGATGCATTGGAAAGGATGGAAAGTGTTCAAAAGGTAAACTCTTTCTTTGTTTTTGCAGGTCTGCCACAAGTTATCAAAAGAATGATTCACTTAGACGCGATATATTTTCCTTACGTTAGGAAAGTGTAATAAAGAATACTTTATGTCTTCGTTTTTTGTACAATTCAAAAACCTTGTAATCTTTCCATGTTTTATTTTGAACCTGACTATCCTTAGAACAATAATAGATCCATGTATAGATGAAGGAAACTCGAGTTTAACATTCCCAGAGGTAAGGTTTTATGTCCCCCGCTTTTTTGTATCTTTTAATTTTTATTTAATAAACGGGTAGGGGTCTGCCAAATCCCCTAGCATAATAAGTGGTATTTTATTAAAAATAAATAAAATTGGTTGAAAAAGCACAACTGACATCGGAACGTTAAAACTATGTGTACTCTTGCTTACATTTTAATTTGGGAAAAATTTGAAGGCCATGTAATAATCAATACATTTTAGGTCATATGAACTTGGTGTGTTGACTATCTATAAATTTTATTTTATTGATAGTTTACACAATTTGACAACTAATTAAGGTAGATATTTTGATTAAAAAATTAACTGATCTTTCCAATTGGAGTGGTAGAATTTTCCATTATTATGCAGACTAGGTGACAACATATATATTGAGCTATAAGAACTCGTGTGAATTTACCTTAATCATAATAAACATATCATTTTTAATGTAAAGAAATCTCAAGTTTTGGATTCTTGAATATTCACTTATTTTAAAAGCTTTTAAGTTTCGCCCAACTCTTGCACATAACATTTTTGAACATTAACAACTGATAATTTATTAATTGCAAAGTTGCACACATTTGTTAAAAGATTCCAACAACAATATTCCAAACATTATCCTAGGCTTTTCTAAACCTTCACACACCATGCACAACCTTAGATGAAGTGTGCAACTATCCTGCATACAACCCAATGACATAAAGAGTTATTACATAGATAAAGAGTAGCAATTTTTTTTCATATTTATATTTTGTGTTTGAGCAATAATTTGACGATACATTATGCTTTTACCATCAGCCTTTGCAAGTGGAACATATTGATTGTCTGCCTCTGATCCTATTTATTCCGGAAAAAATGAACCTAAAAGAACAAACAAGTACAATTGAAGGATATTCCGATACAATAGGCGATGAAGACGTCAAGGAAGAGGTGTCGGATAGTGGAAAAATTCAAAAGACAAGAAACTAGGATAACGAGGAAAATGTAAGTATTATAATGTATTTTTTATTTATCTCTATATATATATTGAAAGGTGATGGTTAAAAACTCATGTCCTTTAACCCAAATTAATCATTTAATACATCATTTTATATGTTACATGATGTTATCGAGACCATGGTAGATTAATGTTTCATGTCCCAGACAACAATCATGTTACTGCATGCTCTTCAAAACAGATGCATTTGTTAAAATGTCCAGGGAATAATGGTAATGAGGGTCGGGTGAGTCCTAACAAAAATCAAGGTGTGACTGTCTATTGATGTTGCAGAATTCTATTCATTCATAAGTTATTGTAATTATATGATACTAATTTTAATTCTTCTTATTAGTACAATAAAAAAGCAAACACATGGGAATGCGGCTATAACGCAATTCTATATGCAGCGGAGTGTATTCTACATGTTCGTGAGGATATCTAAAAAATCTACGAGATGAGTACTAAAATGTTCCTGAGAATATCTTAGATATTAAATTTAAGCAACGAAACTTGTCAGACTAATTCTTCTTTTCTTACATTGATTGTTTCATAGATTTTTCCAAGGGTTGAAAGGCCTAATAGAAAAGAAAATATCAACAGTGCAACAAATTTTTTGGCTAGATATCTTCCGCACTCCTGCTCCTCTTCAATTGGGTATCAAAATGTCGTATATATTATATGGGACCAGTATTTGATTACATTTTTGCGTGGAGTAGAATATCTGATGACTTATACTCCTATCTATAGATTGGTGCTTTGTTAGTGTAGGCTATAGATTTTAGATATCTATTGTCGTCTTCGCTTGTATTTTGTACAATCCAGATCTGTTTATGAGGCTTTCGAAAAGCCGGTTTATAGTGAATTGAAATTATTTTACCACAATGTCTGAACAGAGTTCCAAATGAGGAACTACATCTGATAGTCCAATTTTTTCCACAGTCTAGAATCGATGTTCCTCTATCAGAACATACAGTTAAGACTTTGTTCCAAACTCGGAACTGTATCCTCGAAAACTTCATTTCCTACATAAAAAAATCCCGTGCAAATCCATATTTAATCTCTGATGGAAGAACACGTTCTGAAGCCCTGACAAAGTTCCGAGTTCATAACAGCAATTCTTCTCCTATTGTTTCACCAATAGTTCAACACTCGAAACTCAAAAATCAGTTCTTCAATCGGAACAATGAACATTATACGACGATCGGATAATAAGTTCCACCCTCGGAACTGCACCTATAGTATGACTATTAGAGTAAATGTTTTAAGATCAGAACAAATCAAAGGCGGTTCTAGAAAATAATCAAAGGTGGTTAATAACCGCATTTGATCCTAGTCATTCAATGGTGGTTCCCGAAACCTTTTTTGATCGCAGAGGATCAAAGGCATGACAAGAGAATTCACTCCAAAAGAGACTTCTCTGGTCCGAAGGAACCGCCTTTAATAGGCCTGGTTTTCACTAGTGAGCATTGCACATTTCATCCGATACATAGTAATTTAAATTCTCTAGAACCATATATAGTGATTTGTAAATATGTAGTTAATGCAAATTTTCATAATATAAATATATTAAATGAAGTGTGCAATAATGGTATGCAAAAGGATCTAGCATATGTAGAGTTATAGTAAACACATAGTGAGCATTTACATATGTTTTTTAACCTTGTTTTTGTTTGGTACAGGTGATCATTAGGCTATGTAGTTTTAAATACACCATAAATTAATCATCTTCACCATCACCTTCTTCAAATTAAATTTTGAAATTGCTTTGAGGTTATCTTTATCCAGGGGACTTTTTTAGTTTGAGTTTTCAAATTTAAAAAAAAAACCATGCCCCTTCCTGAAAAGTCCTGCTCATCAACTCCAATTCTAACTACACTTCGCACAATTCGGCCACCACCAATCGCACTTTCACCCTGTAAAACCCATCTTATTTAGATGGGATACAAAAATGTTTAATCTGTTGAAATTTCTCCAAGTGCATTCATGTACGTATACTCCATTTTTTAGCCACATAGATATACAAATGTAATAATCAATACATTTTAGGTCATATGAACTTGGTGTATTAATTGTCAACACATTTGATTTTAGTGATATTTTACAAAATTCCGCAACTAATTAAGAGTAGATATTTCGATGGAAAAATCAACTATTCTTTCCAAATAAATTTGTGTTTGCCATTATTATGCAGACTTGATGACAACATATTTACTGAGCTTTATGAACTCGTGTGAATTTTGCTTAATAATAATAAATGCATAATTTTTAATGTAAATTAATCTTAAGTTTTTTTTCTTGAATATTAACTTATTTCCAAAACTTTTAAGTTTCGCCAAAATCTTGCCCATAGATTTTTTGAACATTAACAATTAACAATTTATTAATTGCAATGTTGTAAAAATTTGTTAGAAGATTCTAACAATAATATTCCTGACATTATCTGAAGCTCTTCTAAACCTTCACACACCATGCACAACCCTTATCTTTGATGAAGTGTGCAATCATCGTGCGCACAAGCCAATGACATAAAGAGTTATTATACAAATATGGAGTGTCAATATTTTTCATACTTATATTTTGTGTTTAAGCAATCATTTGGCAATATATAATGATTTTTCCATCAGTTTTAAAGCCACCGATAGTAAATAATCTTAACCATTACCTTATTGAGATTACAATTTGGAAATAGACTCAAGGTCATTTTTATCACTGAAGAATTTCAATCAAAAAAATTAATTTTTTAAAAAACCCAAAAACAACCCAAGCCCCAATCTAATATCATACAGGACAAACACCACTACCTACCACACTTTCCAGCCGCCATGTTCTCTCCTGTGTCCATGCACTTCGTCAACCTCAATCTATTTGTGATGGTTCACAACAGTGAGCAATTGGTTTCAATCCATCCCGGTGCATTCATGTATGATTAGTCTAATTTCGTAATTTACAGCTATATAGTAGGTTAGTGTATTGTTTGCACAAGTATTGCACAGTTCATCCAATATATGGTAATTTAAACTCGCTAGAACCACATATAGTTATCCGTAAATATGTAGTTAATGCATAAATTTCATACTAGCAATATATTCAACGAAGTGTGCAACTATGATATGCAAAAGGATATAGCATATGTAGAGCTGTAATAAACACATAGTGAGCATTTGTACATATTTTTTTAACCTTGTTGTATCTTGGTTCGATTATCAATAGGCTATGTAGTTTTATATACACCATTAATTAGTCATCTTCAGCATCACCTTCTTCAAATTAAATTTTGAAATAGCTTTAAGGTTATCTTTCCAGGAAATTTTTTCATTTTGAGTTGTCAAACTAAAAAAAACCCAAGCCCCTTCTTGAAGTCTTGCTCCACCAACTCCAATTCCAACTACGACTCGCAACACTCAATCACCACCACTCGCAGCCGCACCTAATCAAACCCATCCTATTGGGATGGTACACAACAACGTGCCATCCATTACGATTCCACCAAGTTCATTCATGTACGTGTACTCTTTTTTTGAGCCACATAGATCAAAAAATGTAATAATCAACACATTTTAAGTCATATCAACTAAGTGTATTAATTGTCAACACATTTGATTTTAGTGATATTTTACAACATTCGTCAGCTAATTAAGGGTAGATATTTTGATGGAAAAATTAACTAATCTTTCCAAAGAAAGTGGTGTTTGCCATTATTATCAAACTAGGTGACTACATATTTATTGAGCTTTAAGAACTCTTGTGAATTTTTCTTAATAATAATAAATACAAAATTTTAATGTAAATGAATCTCAAGTTTTTTATTCTTAAATATTCACTTATTTCCGAAACTTTTAAGTATCACTAAAATCTTGCACGTGAAATTTTTGAAGTTACAAAAATTTGTTAGAAAATTCTAACGACAATATTTCTGACATTATTTTTGGTTCTTATAAACCTTCACATACCTTGAAGAACCCTTATCTTAGATGAACTGTGCAATTATCGCCCGTACAAGCCAATGACATAGAGAGTTATTACAAAAATATGGAGTGTCAATTTTTTTTCATATTTATGTTTTGTGTCTGAGCAATCATTTTGAAATATATATTGCATTTGCCATCAGTTTTAAATCCACCATTAACATATAATCTTCACCATTACCTGATTAATATTAAAATTTTGGAAATCGACTTATGCTCTTTTTTATCCTTGAAGAATTTCAATCAAAAAATTGTGATTTCAACCAAAACTATCTACCACACTTGCCACCTCCTGTGGCCATGCACTTCGTCAACCCCATTCTATTTTTGATGGTTCACAAAAATAAACAGTTGGTTTCAATCCATCCCGATGCATTCATATATAATAAGTCAAATTTTTTTAATTATAGTTATATAGTATGTTAGTGTATTGTATGCACATGTATTTCACATTTTATCTAATATATAGTAATTTAAAATCGCTAGAACCACATATAGTAACATGTAAATATGTAGTTAATGCACAAATTCCATACTAGCAATATATTCAACGAAGTGTACAATAATGGTGTGCCAAAGGATCTAGCATATGTAGAGCTGTATTAAAACATAGTGAGCATCTTCACCATCACCATCTTCAAATTAAAATTTGAAATGTATTCGAGGTTATCGTTATTGGAAGACTTTTTCATTTTGAGTCTTCAGACTAAAAAAGACCAAGAGGTACCCTTCCTTGAATGTCTTGCTCACAAACTCTAATATCAACTACACCTCACACAGCTCAACCACCACCACTCGCAGCCGCACCATGTCAAACCCCACTTTAAGAAACATCACCTTTTACCTGGGTTCTGCAGGGTTTTTACCTCGGTTTTCAGCCATTAAAAAACTGAGGTAAATGTGGTCGTAGTAAAAAACATGTCTTTTGTACCATTGTTAAAAACTGAGGTAAAATGTATTTTTTAGCTTGGTTTTGGCCCAAAACTACCAAGGTAAAAGGTCATTAGCTGACAATACCACCGAATAATGAGCGACATTGGGTGATCAATATGCCCAGCCAACTTCCTAAACAATGTTGGATGCCGGTCAAGTCGACATCGCTTTCATGAGGTGTGACATCGTTCATGAAGGTAATCGATGTCTCTTTTTTGTTGACCGACATCATAGATTTTTTACCACGGTTTTGAACCATGGTAAATGGATTTTTAACCTCGGTTTTTGTCTGAAATAACTACACTAAAAAAACCTTTGACGAAACCCTTGCCGACTAGCCAGTAACATCGGTACGATCGAAGTTGTTGTTGATGTACCACAAAATGTACGATGCACATATAACCAACATCGCTCTTAGCGATGCTCTAGAAACAATGACGAGGTGTTTCTTTAAAATGACGTCATTTTAGTGAGCCGATATCACACGTATTGATGCGACCAAGGTAAATTTTTTGTGCGCTTCGACGACCTTGTGATTTCGCATATGACGCCATGGTCTTTGTGATGATGTCATTTTTAATAAGCAATGTTGCTCTGAACAATGTACCATCGGTACATCATTGCGAACATTTAGCTATGTCGGTTATAGTTTATCGAGTATAATATATGGTACATTATGTTGGTGCGACGTCGGATATTACATGAATAACAGGAATTGATAGCTACTGAAATGTATACCCGACATCGAACTCCCTTCAAATGTCATGTAATTACACCATGCATAATACATACAGACTAGAAGGATAAGAACTACACCTTCAATACATAGAATATTCTATCAAAATTCACACAATATGAACTATACCTTTGATACTCCATAGCTAGTTAAAGATCTATATCAAGGTGTCAAAAAGAAACCTTGGAATGTATCAATGAGCAATTTAGAGAATGATACCTGCACAAAAAAATCAACCTAATCCTAGCTCCTCATATCGTAGAGTGATAAAGTAAATGCTATAAATTATTTACCACCATATAGAGCTCCCAACTCTCACGTACATCCTCCAAAATATTGAAGGGGTATGGTGTTTTGTCGTCATGAAAATACTAAGACATGGAGTACTATCATAATGAGTAAAAAGGTTGGTCATAGTCGTGATATTATTGATAGAAACAATAAGTGAGAATATAGGGATACCTTTTGTAGATCAAACTGAAATTCCTTCAGTTGGGAAACCAAATCCTTAATTAAGCGCATGCAATAGTAACCGCTTTCCCATGAAGACACTTGTATTTATGCTATTTGTTCGTACAAATCATTCAAAAATACATTTTTATATATGTAGTGATTGGAATACTTACTTCAAACTATAATTTTAAAATAAATTTGAACCTTTATCCATTTCAAATGGATTCCTTTGAGGTTGTTAATAAGTGATCCATCATCACTTTTGTAATTGTGAATGAAAATGTCTCCGGGGGCGCTTCAAGTAATGGATCATACCCAAATATTGTGTTAGTTGGAAGAACGATGATGCCCACCATCAAATGTTTGCTAAAAGAAAAAATTTCCAATAATGCAAAACCATCATGTATTTCTTAATAGAATACAAACAAGAGTAAGGAAGTAACTAGAGTTGACTCACCCCTCGTAATAAGGTGCAATATATATATATATATCAAATTATCCTCCAGCATCAACCGGTTGCTCATGTATGCCAAACGCTCTTCCATCGTAATATTTTCATGTTGTAACTTCATTGGTCAAAGAACCCCTATCCACCCTTTAAATTTGGAAATGGATTGTACATGCAAGAGCCTATAAAAATGGTTAGTCTTGAAATATTATAGCGGAACACTATAATAATATCGATGAATAAATTTAGGGTAATGGATTCATACTTAGATGCAATGTGGTTGCATCACGGGAGGGGAGACATTATTGGAATTAAACAAGTTCTCAAAATCCTCCTTTAGGATGATTGGATTTACCTTGTAACCAAAAATACCTACTTCTTCCACAATGATTTTGAATGAAAATGATGGAGGGTGAGCCAACACAATCGTGTGAATGTTCTTCAAGAAACCATCCTTCGAGGGATTGAATGGTGGTGGCTTCATTTTAGAGACACGAGACTTTATAGGTTTTAGATCCCCACATACATTAGGTAATTTCCCCGGCTTATTAATCCTTGCCTCAACCTACATGAAATGGCCTAGTATTGTTATGCTCACAACATTTAGCTCTATTCATAAGTAACACTACATAATTATTTTGTTACCTTCGTAGTAGGCATCTTGTCTATAATATCGACCAAAAGAAGTGGCCATTCAACAAACATTCCTAATGCCTCGATCACCGTACTTACCTCGGGTTCTTAGACTGGAAGAAATATACCATCTACGAGGCTCTTTGTCACATTGACCACCACATTCTCCTTCACGGCCGGCTTATGATTATGCACTCTAATAGATGTGTACACTTTACCTTCTGCCACGATGTGGCTCACACCATTAACACATTCGAAAATTAGTATGCATAAGGAATTGTCCTACACAAGAAGAATCTTCAATTGAAAACAATTATAATTTCCTATACAAAATGAAATGTGTAGTTTATGTACATTACATTCATGCTGAGTTGATTGGCTACTACTAACTCTGATCTTAGTAGATCAAAGGCTAGAAGTTTTATCAAAGTCCTAGATAGTTGGAAGGGTCTACTGTCACACTCCATGTTGTTATGTGTTGATGTTTTCTGAGAAAAGGAGTGAGGGGGAGTTGAGGTTTTTGGTTTCGTACTTACAATGATTCTCTCCAACTCCGGTGGCATTTTCCTCCCGTTCAATTTTTGCTACGAGACATAAGCTACTAGTTAGATTAATATAGATTTCAAAGCATCAATCTCTCTTTGTTGACTACTTGACGCAATGTCAACATTTGGTGGTCGAGGTTCGACAAAGATCTCCCAATGTGTAGCAAGAGTACTAACTCCCTGGACCCAGCCCGGATGTTCCTTCATGTTAAGCGCAACTCCAAGTATGTCTTTTTTTCCCAACACCTATGAACTCACCGGTCTCTTGTTTTCTTTTTAGATTCTCCTATAAATGACCAATAATCATTCTCATTTGCACGAAATTAAACTTAAACAAAATCACTCATATTTTATTAAGTAAAATGCCGGAAAACATACAATTTTTTGCACAACCAATTTCGCATCTTTGGTGTGGAACTTACCCTCCTTCTTCTCATGCCCTTCATGTCATTTTAGCCATTTCTCAAATCGGGAAACCTCATCGGGTGTGGGATATTTTGTAGAGTTTCTAGATTCCTCGTCTGTCATCCCCTGCTCAACCTTTTCAAACACTCGAGTCTCAAACATTTCCTTCATGATTATTCTCGTAACTAGTGTGTAACCTCCACAGATCATAGTGTGGAGCATATTATTTCCTCTTGCAAGCTCACTATGTTTTACTCTTAGACCCTGCACAATCATCATATCTACCTGTTCAAACTACAAACCAACAAGGTGAAATGAGTAGGAAAAAATGAAACACAATTCCCCTACTGTGACCGACGTTGGCCACATGTCAGTTAATAAATTGCACTTGTTGAATGACAATTATCCAACATCGCAATAAATATCGTTCCAAACCCATGCCTAACCCGAGTCTATAAACGACACCACACACTAATTGATCATAGCGACCTACTAGCTAACTAGACATGTGCGATGTTATATTTTCACCATGTCGTACTCAATTTTTCTAAAAATATGGACTTCTACTCCTATAAATCACTAACAAACACAAACAACATAAACATTTACCGATACAAATGACACTATAGTCAAGCATAAGCTTTTATATCTAACAGCGTGATCATAAATATTAATATGTATCAATTGTGTACATATATGTAATGTTGTAAATGTAAATTCATTACCGATTCTTCGTCCGTTAGTTTCATCGCAACAAACCCTTCCAACTTGACACACTTATAAATGGATGCTTAATTATTGGGTGGCTTTTTATCTTCTTACCAAACACATAATCCCTAGCCAATTTTGCTTTGAAATCTCTCCATTTTCACCAAATCGCCATATTGTTCTCCTCTTCAATTTTTCCATGTCATCACACTAGATTACAAAGGCAAAATCAATGTCTTTCCATAGCCTTTCCTTGTATGAATCATCAACACAAGGTCATGACTCATACAAGAAAATATCTACCTTAGTCCTAGCTATCAATCTTATATAACTAGACCACCAATTTCTCTCCCCGCTTATCGCATTCCCAACATGATCAAACTTCATAATACATTTCATTCCCTTCTCCACCATGTTGATTAATTTTCTGCAAGTTGACCGACTCCGACCATGCCTATATCTTTTTGGTCAATTGACATCGCTCCTTTCTTCAAGCTGTTTCCTCTTATCGAGGTTCACAACAACTAGACCTAAAAATAAAGTTAATCAACACGCTCTACACATGAAGGAAATATAATATATAGAGTTTAACCTTCGTAATGGACATCACGTAAACACCAATGTTTTCAACGTATAAGGAAATTTTCGAATACGGATATAATATAAGATATATAAGTACCACACCACTACAAATATGTCAAGTAATTGGTTCGTACTCCAAAATACATTTGTCATAAATTTCATCTTCACATCTAGAAAATGATGAAAATGTAACCTTTCATGATCTTTCATGTCAAATAATCACCATTAGCGGGCTTCGACATGTGGTACACACAAAACAATAGAAAATATAACATCTTTTATGTAACAATAAAAGCATGTATGTATAGTCCACAATCTAAAAGAAAACAGATGAAATATTTATTACATACAAACAATCAACACTCATTCAATAATCAATACCAATGGGAGTACATTAACAACATGATCAAGTAAAGTTAGAAACATGGAACCTTACCACAATTTTGATTCATGGAATCCCCTCCCATGGGAACATCTTCATTTTTCCATTGTTTCTCCATTTTAATTTTATGGTGGTGGATGATTTGAGTGTTCTTGTTGGTTGATTTGGATTAGAAGAAAGGAAATGGTGATGAAGATAGGGGGCACCAATTTTGGCATTAAATGACTTTTCAAAGGTATTTGGGGTTTTTATTTCCTTAGTATGGTGTAAAAATGTATTCTCCCAACAAAGATGCGATGTTGCAATGCATAAACGACATGTCAGTTTTCAGTTTTCAGTTTTTTAGGTTAATTCATGGGTCAAAATTTGCCAAAACAGACCCATATCATATGAATTTCCGACGGCACACCCTTACCGACCCATTGTCGGATTATAAGATATGTTTCGTGATCACGGTAATGACATGGGTTCAATGGGATATAATGGGCCAGTCTGTTAACAAAATGGCCAATGGCACTTGAATATATGACGTCGCCAGCGATTCAGTCTATCCTTGATAAGTGAGACATATAATGCGACGTCGCACCCTAGGGTTTTGATAGGATTTTTATAATCTATTTTGTGGCCAAAAAAATACTATCTATTGGTTACATAGGGTTTCTATAATAAGCCAAATCATAGTGAACCTTAATACATTATTAGGGTTCAAACATTACCCTTTCGACAGTTAAAATTAATGTAGGCCAGTAATAGCCAATGTTAGTTCTACCAAGTACATAGGGTTTTACGTGTAATCCCACGTATGGTCAACCCACATCACACGAGTGAAAGTGTTTGAAAATTACAAATCGTAGTGGTTCAACTTGAAATATAGCCAATCTCATTTGAGGCCAAAAGAGATACTAGCTATAAAAATTACATTCAACCTTCATTATAATTCAAGGGATAGCCAACCTTATTAAACTGGTGCTTGTTTCACAATTCTCATTTCGATGGTTAAGATTTTTGAAGTGCAATCATAGCCAATGTTATTTGATGGCACGAGATATTATTTAAGGCATTTACATAGGGTTTTTCAATTAAGCCTACAAATAGTCAACCATATTATACTAGGTCCTGTTTTACAATTGTCATTTTGATGGTTAAGATTTTTGAAGGGATGTTATAGCCACTGTCATTTGATGACACAAGAATTTAGTTACTGCTTTTACATAAGGTTTTTCAATTAAGCCCACAAATAGTCAACCCTATCAAACATGTAAGGGTTCGAACAATACCCATGGCTAGAAGTTAAGATTATTCAATGCCAGACATAGCCGATCTCATTCGAGGCCAAAACTTACTAGCTCTAACAATCACATAATGTTCATATTTAGAACCCATGGATAGCCAACCTTGTTACACAAGTGAGGGTTTTCAAATATCCATCACCATTGATTAATAATGTTCAAATCCATACATAGCCGATCTCATTCGATGCCAAAAGATAGAAGCTCTAAAAGTTACAGATGATTTTCCTTAACAACACAAGGATAGTTAATCATATTACACGTGAGAGGTTTTGACAGTTACACGTTCTACGGTTATGAATGTTGAAGGCACTCATAGAAAATGTCATTCGGGGACAAAACATACTCGATATAAATATTACTTAGGGTCTACATTATAAAACCAATGGTTTATTCATTACCTTGTTATACACGAGTAAGGGGTTTTTGAAGACAAGACCTAACCAGAACCTAATTTTTCTGAAGACCAGACATTTACTACTTATTTTATTATCGAAAAATATTCCCATATTAATTAATTTGGTATTTAAATGGTTTGGACTAAGATTTATTACTTTTAAGCTGATTGACCTACAATCCCTTTTGCGAAATCGCAACTACGTCGGAATACCTTCAGTAAAGGTGACATACAACTGCGATGTCGGCCATATATGGTTTAAGTTCACCATATAGACTATGCCGAAGATATTTTTTGTTTGGGCCGATTGTCTAATATGGTCCAGTCATCATTATATGCGATTTATCTTTTGCATCGATCATCTCTCGGATTTGTCGAATAGGTAAGTGACTCCGGTCATTCGGGCAGGCCCAATTATATTAAATATTTGGGCCCAACTCATATGATTGGCCCAAAATATATAAACAGCGACATCGTAGTTCCTTTTTAGTTTTTGTCTTTCAATGTGACATGAACTTCGATAGCACATCCGGTTTAAACGATATCATTTCGCGGTGGGTTTATAAACTGCCTAGCCACCATCAACTCGCATTCCCAACCTCGATGTCGCACCAAAACCACCAATTTTTAAAAATGGTTGGAAAATTGTCATATCCCACCCTAGAAACCACCTTCTCCGATCTATAAAGGCCGATTATCTAACATTTCAAAAAAAATAAGTGAGCAGAAAACCAGAGATAAGGTATGGTCTTCGACCAAAATTTATGATTCTATTGTTGCTTGAGGGACTTATTTCATGGCGAATTTAATGATTTGATAACATTTAGAATGAATGAGCTGTTGGATTTAGTTGTATGATTAGGTTTTAGGTTCATCCATTTTTGTTTTGGATTTCCTTAAACGTTCTTAGCTAGGGCTAGGGTTTAGTGAATTGTTATGGCGCTCATATACTCTATGCATTGTTGGCATTGTACCTTTTTATGTTGTCCTTTTCATTTTTTTGAGATCGTAGGTGGTTTTGGACCATTCAAATACAAGTTACAAACTATTTAGGCTTGATTAACTGGTCGTGCGACGTTGCAAATTCATATACATAAATATGTGTTGTCGCACTGGTCATATAATTCTAGCCAAAGTGTCTTCGACATGTATGTGAAATCAGCAAAAACCCATAAGCATAAAAAAATATCTAGACTGTTGTATTGATTGATGTACAATCCCTTGTTTCTCAAATTTCACCAGTGAAGTAGTTTTCTAAGAGGGCTAGAAGCAAGACTTTTAGAGCAGGTCCCTCACACACCAAGAAAGCAATGGCCACGGTCGCCCATTTATCACCAACATGGGACAAGATACGCTTCGTCAAAAAGGAGGCACAAAAGCATTTCAAAATGATCCAGAGCCATAGGGTAAACTAGGTGAGGGAGATAAAGCCTGAGGGCGTGGAGCGACTCCACCTTAATTTTCTCCTTGAACCCTTCAAACCATTGAGAATGAAGGGTTTGATATACCTAGACAAACCTACGTATGACACAGAGTTGAATGAGTTCTACACTAATTTCATTCGGCTCAAGACGAACTTCTACAGAACTAGTGTGAACAGGGTGGACATGAAGATGACGACAAAGTTCATCAATGACATGATTGGGTGAAAAATGGATTGGGAGGATCAAGAGAAGTTTCATTCTCTATAGTTGTACTATCAGGACACTTGGCCTTCGCGAGCCGACGAGAATGACCCATCTGAAATACATTACCCCAACAGGCTCATCCATGGGGAACAGGCTCATCCACCCAAGGAAGATCAAGATCGATGTCATCTTGAGGAAGGGATGATGTTCAATATGATTATACAAATACTAATCCCCTCCAGACATCATTTGGAGTGCACGATCAACGAGGCCATCATATAGTTCCACCTTGTAGAGAATAAGGTAGCCGACCCCAGGTACACCATCATCCAGGAGACGAACCAAGTGGACCTCGCCTCAAAGAGTCTGACACTTCCCTATGGCAATGTCATCACTTCCATTCTAGAGAAGAAGAAGGTTTCATCAAATCAAAATAGAAGGCACAACCTAAGTACTACAGTGCAAACTACTTCAAAAAGAAGCATTGGCATTGGGAGGTGGGAACGTGGATTGATCACAATGTCCCCAAGGTCAATCTGGATGTACTTGTCATGCCTGGGCCCAAAACAACTCTATTGGCTTCCAAATCAGGACATCCATCCCCCGCCACTTCTGACCCGCGATCGGGTATGAAATTTTATGGTACATTCATGGGTATTCAAAAAATTTGCCCTTTAAAATTTAAAATTAATTGAACTATTTTTTCCCACGGGACTTATACGCAGCGCCAGGGCCATGCTCTGAATATATGTGGCCGAGACCAAAGTCCTAGCATAGTGCATGGCCCGCGATGTGTGTCAAGTTATAACATAATTGGCTGAGTTGAGGTCTATGTTTGTTGATGCAATCAATGCACCTGAAGTGGACCTACAAATGGCTGCACAGGAGCATCAGACGCATCACGCTGGGGATGAGGAGGATGGGGGTCATGATGATGGGCTGAAAATGAATTATGATGAAATAGGGTCTATCATCAATGATTTTGAGTCTTCCACCGAAGGATCTTAACAGACTAATTCTCAAGACTATAGAGATGATTCGATCGAAGAAGATCCAAACCCATCCATTCCACCATGTTAGGATTATCATTGGATGTTAGGATTATATTTAAATATTATGTTTTTTTTATTTCAAATTTTTTAGGATGTTCCCTGGATTGTATGATACAATTTTACGTTCATAACTGCATAGTTTTATATTTCTAGTTTGCTTTGGTGAAATTTGTGGCTGGCTATTGTGAACTTGGAAATAGGACCTTTAGATAGTTCATTCCAAGTTATGGCTAAATTGCTAAATCATGGCGTTTTTGTTAGGTATGATAGAGCAGTGCAACGTCCACTTGATCTGTACACTTGATGTCAAATCCATCAACATGTTACTGACTAGCTTGATACATCGTATGAATTAATTGATTATAGGCTCTGGTTTGGATAGAGGGGACTCTACGACACCGCATAAGATTATTCGGTCTTAACGAATTTAGGATTGATTGTGTGTGCGACATCGTTAACTCTGTTTTTCATTTATTCCATTCTTTTTTAAAGTTCTCGAGTGGAATGTTTAAAGCCACATATGTGATCTTGTATTAGCTGAGTGGTCGATGGGACAATGTGTGATTTTGGTTCATATGTTTACCTCACCAAACATTAATTGATTTTCTAGATGTAATGAAATGACGATTGAATCACCAATTAAATTACTACATGAACCACATAATAACCATTCAAAAAGGTCAGTTTAAATGATTTATACACCCAATCTAAGTCTTCTTCTTTCGGTTCTTCAATTTTGGGTGCCTCTCAATCCACACTTATCCTTCGTGGTCTCTCCTCAACGCTAGTCCTAACCCAAATAACTCATCCTAGTTAATATTAATGGTGATGGGTAGAGTGAGTGGAATAATGTCAGATAGTAATGATGGACTCACCTCTCCCACAAATTGAATTTTCTCGTGAATCAACACTGATTTGTTAGAATTTCAAAGATCAGCAACATAAAACACCTGTGTGGCCTTTGAAGCAAGGATGTAATGGTCACTAGTAGAACGTGTCCTTCTCAAATCGATGAATGTAAAACCTAACTCGTCAATCGATACATCGACGTTGTTATCATCCCATTTGCATTTGAAAATTGGGACCCTGAAAGAAGTGTGGACAAGTTCCCATATTTCCTCAATCACACCAAGTTCCCATATTTCCTCAATCACACCATAGGAAGAATTTTTATCCTTCGCACTGCTTACATACAATACTTTCAAAACTAGGCTAACACTACTATTTTGGTTTGCAGTATGTGAGTCTCATTCATGGGTTGAGAAGGTAAAACCATTTATGTAATAGCCCATGAAGGAAATTGCACTTGCAAAAGTAAAGAAGGCTAACCAGTTGAAGGTCTCGTAGTGACTGTCCCCAACTATATTTGTGCATACCCAGTCGATGGAAGTGTGATTCTGTTCTGCAAGCACGTGCTTCTTCGACCAACTGCGGTGCCGCTCTTTCATCATGTCCATATGCATATCCACGAACAGGCGCACCACATCTGAATTTTGTAGAACATATAAGTGTGCTTTTGTCAACTCGCCAGGAGATAGTATCCTAGTTCTTCCTTTCCTTAAGCCTTTGTCACCCACTATGTCTGCATGCCACAGTTTTGGTACACCAACCGAATCTTCATTATTCATGGTGTGCGTCGTTTTACTAGCCAAATACCTGCAAACTCAGGAATACTAATTAGTATAGTGATAGGCAGGGTCGATCCCACGAGGAGCAAAATCAATAATTTTAATTTATTTTCCAACTAATTTAGAAAGCTCTTTCGGTGA
>JAULKM010119519.1:0-38282 GCA_032355605.1 Rubia tinctorum | reverse complement strand
AAGACATGGACAGCTGAATTAGGGTTAATTTTAGAAGTTCTAGTTAGATATGGTTTTAGCTTCTTAAAGCTTCCATAAGTCGATTCATATTCCAATTGTGTTTAGGGTTTAAGTTGACAGAGAATTACCCTATAAATATAGGTTTTTTACTGATTTTTAGTACACTTTTATCAATCAAATATTTAGAATTTTGAGTTATACTCATTGCTTCATTGTTACTTAATAATACAGGCTAATTAAGTATCAATATTCTTTTTGAACTAATCCTGCAAGCTAGTTGTGATCAAAGAACCTTATAATCTAAACTTGTGAGCTATTTAGAGAGCAAGTCAGAATTGAGTGTACCCTGTGTTCTAGCGCTTGAATTTCATACGTTTATACTGGGTTGGTCGAAATCCCTAGTGTAGACAAAGATCCAATATTCCGCAATCCAGAGACTTTGCAAGGAGATTCATATCAGTTGGTAACAGAGCAAGGCAAAAGAGCCTTGGATGAAATTTTCATCAGGGGTTTTCGAATTTTGCTTGAATTTATTTTCAAAATTTTCATCTCAAGATTATAAACTCTTTCGTGTCATATTCTAACTATTTTTGTTTGATCTTTCTTAGAAGGAAGGTTGAATCTAGAGTAGAAGGACGTCGAAGCCTCCGAGAGTTAGAATACTTCGGTATTACTCTCCGCCTTCAACTCCCCGGTAAGTTTCATAGTTTTAGGTAGCTTATACTGTTTACATGCTTGTGATATTTTTCGTCCATTCTTCTGAAGAATTATTGCATGCTCGTAATCCTATTTTTTCTTTATCGTTCTTTGATACCATAATCTGGAATTGTTCTTAGATTCTTGATTACACCTTATTAAAAAAATAGTCTTTTGTGCCTTTTCTAGATATAGGGTCATATTTGAGATCCTTACGATCTTGAATACCTCGAAGTTCATTCGCATCGAGAGGAAGTTGTCGCACTTTTCTTATTCCAAGTTTTATATAGGCTTTAATAGTTCCAAAACATTTTGAAAATGAAAAACAATGGTAGCAGATTTTGGGTTTTTGAAAATTGGAATTTAGGATTTGAGAAAATCGTAACTTGGCCCTTTTTGCAATTTTCATAAAGTTTAGGGGCTATTTTGCAATTTTCAAAAATATTTTGAGGCTGAAAATTTTGGAAAATAATAATCTGATTTTATGTGAATTATTCTTGGAAAGAGTCGAATTTATAGCTGTAAAAAAAAGAAATCCATCTTGAAAAAGGAAAAAGCAAAACAAAATTCTAGTCGAAATCGAAAAAGTGAGTTTCTATATACATTGGGCGTGGTTTGGAGCCCAAAAACACACTTTTGGCAGAAAGTATTCTGGTATTTTCGAATTCAAGAAATGAGTTGGGGTTATAATCTTAATTATTTTTGGTTTCAGAATTTTTTCTTTAATGCTTGGAATTCTTGAGGCCTATATAAAGCATTCTTATTTTGATCATAACTTCTTCATTACAGCTCCGATTCGTGCCATTCAAATTGAATTTTGTTCCTTATTATTTTAAGAATTTGTAATTACATATATTGGATCCCAATTTTTATTTTATATATTTTTAACTTTCAAAATAAGTTCTACAGTACTTTACTCTATATTGCTTTGAATTTGCGGTAAATTGATCGATAGCCCTCGTATTAGATTTTGCCTTGTGATTTGTGAGTGTTATAAATTTGGTGAATGACCTTACTAAACAAAGGTAAGGGGGAATTTTTTTATTACTAAGCTTAGCGGAGATGACGGACGATAATCCTTTCGTCCAGCCTTTTGAGGGAAATACTAACAATATGCCTTTGACCACAATGTCTAATAGTATATGATCAGAACAATCATGAGAAGAGGCTCAAGATAATTGGGAGTGCCATAGGTTAAAACCTAATGAACCACTTGATCCCGATCGATTTGCTATCACGATGAATGCCATGATGAGTGAGATGCAACGATTGGCGAGGAAAATAGACTCGATGGAGCCTCCTACACTAAAATCCATAGCCAAGAGAGGATATTCTCAGGGATTTGTTTGCAAATTCTAGGGATATGGTAGTTCCGATGAAGAATCAAGTGAATCGTAAAGGCGATCGCGCAAAGGATCTTCAAGAAGGTGTCGCCATGGAAAACATCATACTTCCCAAAGGAGAACACATAATAGTTTGGATTCAGGGTCTAGATCAGATTCGGCATGAAAAATCAAGGGTTTGAAGTATGAGATCCCTCGATTCGATGGTTAACACAATCTTGTGAGGTACCTTGATTGGGAATGACAGATTAAGAATCGGTTTGATCTCAAAAACTATCAGGAAAAAGATAAAGTGAAAGTGGTGCAGTATTCCTTCACACATTATGCGGCCGAGTGGTGGAGGAATATGAAGGAAAAGAGACAACTTTCAGGGAAGAAACCTATCTCCACCTGGAAAAGATTGAAGACTGAGCTTTATACTTATCATGTTCCACCTACTTATTTGATGGAGCAACACTCTTACTTAGCCGACATGAAGCAAGGAACTCACACGGTTGATGAGTACTGGCAAGATCTCGAGTTGACCATGAGAAGGGTCGGCATGAAAGAAGAAGACAGGTTCATTAAAAAATTATTCATTGAAGGACTATGCGAAAACATTCAAATCCCAGTCAGGCTTCAACACCACATCTCTATGGACGATTTATTAATGAAATCGATATTGGTTGAGAATAACTTATGGCCAAGGAAACATCAATTCAGTTTCCCAAGTCAACAATTAGGGCTTGACTCCAGAAACCCTAGTTTAGGCCGAGGAAAGGGAGCATCAATGGGTGGCCAAGGTTCAGGTCAAGTTTACTCAAACCAGACCTTTAGTTCCACTGATAGGAGAACTTAACCTCAAGTTTCTAGCCACTGGTCATCAAGAAATTTAGGTAAGTCCCCTACATCTTTGTGAAGATCAGTTTCGATTAACAACTTACTTGTTTTCATTGTAAAGAAAGAGGACATGATTGTAGTAACTATCCCCATGCTAGAGTGTTAGCCACCATTGAGAAAGACAGTGAAGAAGATGAATATGCTGATATGCCTCCTCTTGACTAATTTTGCGATGAACAAGAGGAAGAAGAGATCATCGAAAATGATCAAGGTGAACAAGGTCCGAGAACATAAGGTAATTTCGTGATATTGAGAGCATTAAACTCTCAAGTGGCCAAAACTCAGGTACAAAGAATGAATGTTTTTCATACTCGATGCCTTGTGAAAGATATACATTAAACAATGCATGGTTAACTTTAAGATCAGAAAAAATCATGATTCTATTTTTATAAGTGACAAAAGCGATATAATTGATTTCAACTCTAATAATAGGAATTCAAGGTAAAATAGAGTCTTCAAAGCATAAAAGTCTACCAAAATGAGTACAAAAAGATCCTAAAATCACCATATAAAATGGACACATCAGCTCTAGATGTGGGATTTTGTCTTGAAATTCTCTAAGGAGAGTTAAGAGCGACTTTGCAATCGTGTTACTTTTCTAGAGAATTTTGTGTGACAAGGCAATAGTTTGAAGACTTTGAAGATTAATTTTGAAGATTTGAAAACTTATATTTGAGCTTTGAATACTTGAGGAATTGAAGAAAAGTGAAGTAAAGAGAAGCAATGGAGACAAGAAAAAGAAAATAATGAAGATGCTGAATTTGGCATCCATCGCGAGTCACGACGAGTGTGTCACAAGTCACGATGGATGTATGGCCAGAAATCTTTCCTTCTTTTTGTACAATAAATACTAAACCTTATCCTCTTTCCTTCTTTTTTTACTATAAATACCAAACCTAATCCTCTCTCTTTCCTCTCATTTATATCTACACGCCTTGGGAGCAAAAACCCTAGGTTTGCTTCTTCTTTTCTTAGTTTTTGTAGGTTAAATATGTATTTTCATTATCTAGGTTAGTTTTCTTCTTGGGAGCAATTGATTGAGACTTCCTTGTCTATGTCTTGAGAATCATTTTTATCTATTTAGTGCTTTCTCTATTGTGCATTTATAGTGCTTTAATGTTGGTTGCTAATGTCATTTATTTGATTGGAAGTTTGAGAATATGAAATGCTTGTATGATAACTTGTTAGGAATGGGTAAAAGTAGCTAATTTCCTCTCTTTTGACATGGAATCCAAGGGCATGAGTTAGAGCTTCAAATTGGGTTTATGGTTTGATAATTTCTAGATGAATGTGATGATGTCGAATTCATTGTCATGTTTGTTTTATGTAGAAAATAAGAGAGGTCTATGAATGTTGGACGTTCTTGACTAATCTTGTGTAAATGTATGAATTGGTTCAATGCTTAGACACGCTGTAGTGTTTATAAGTGTTACCAAGCTTGTTGAGTCTTTGTACTCAATTCCATTAATGGGATATCTTTAGCCGTTTCTCGACTAAAGGGGACATTAGTGAGGTTTAGCAAGAGATGTCGAAGTCACTCTTGTAAACTAATATAAAAGAAGGATAGAAGATTCATCTTCACAACAAGTAGTTAAAGTAGTAAATAGATTGTAGATTCAAGGATAGATAAGAGGCTCGGAAGTGGAAATCAATTTCCCCCTGGGCTTTGTCTTTTGTAGTTTTATCCCTTTTTATTGGTTGGTTGTATGATTAGCATAGTTACTTAACCTTGCTAGTTATCTTGTCTTTACTTTCATAACTTAGAAAAAACTAACCAAAAACCCCCTTTTTAATTGCTTATATATATAGGCTTATATCCCCCCTTATATGCATGAACCCTTAAGAAAATCCCTCTTCTTCGTGGATGATCCCGATTTACAATTATCTACGAAATTGTACTTAGTAAGTGGTGTATATGTAGCCCTACTGGAGACTGCTAACTTCTAAAGCCCATCCCAATCTTGATTCACAAACAACCAAGACATTCGGCCCAGAATTCCAAGTCAATAACGAGCCGATAAAGAAGGAACAAGGTGATCGTTGATTCAATTATAAACCGATAAAGGCGGAACATATACAAGAACCAAAAATACAGTAACCATGACGCAACCCATGATCCCAAATCCGAATAATGTAGAACCACAACTATGAGAGGCTATAAATATAGGAAGAGCAACAATGGCTCGAGTAAGTAAGGCTAAACTGAGAAATCCTTGTTCTCGAAGGAAAATACTGACTTGAATGTCGTAGTGTTTTCCCTGGTGTTACTTCCAGGATTTGTCTTGTAGGAGGAGATACATTACGGTGAACGACGAGCATTTTACTTGATTAGATTACCCCATCATTTGGCGTCTACTGTGGGGAACAATTTTTTCATTTCGGAATCCTTTGAGTAAATCATGGTGTTCACCAAAAGTGAGGAAAGCCATAAACATCAGACCCAAGAAGAAGCAGTTGGACGCAACAATAGCATTCATCCCAACCAAAATCAAGTCTGCATCCCTAGAAGTGAAAAGGAAAACAATAGGGAAGATATGGAAGATGACGAGGAGGAAGCAGAATCTCCTAATACAAACCAAGAGAAGGAAAGGAGAGCATTCACAGCATTCCTAGAAGCGAACGGAGAAATCTTGTATAACCAATTCTTGGCAATGCCCAAACCAAAATCTCCAAGGGTACATAAGAGACCAAGTCAAGGGTAAGAGAATCTTGTGTACGAAGATGAGTTAAGGGAGATAAGGGCAGACGATGATGAAAATAAATCACCATTAGCACCACATCTTCGGGATTTTAAAATGCCAAAAGATTCCAAGCTTTCTTTGCACGTTAAGATCTATGATGGAACTACCGACCCAAAAGAATTTCTGCATTCATATCGCAACAACATGAGATTTTGCTATGCAAAAATCGAAATATTTTTGCAAGGCTTTTCCTATTTTCTTATCGGGAACAACGATCACATGGTATGAAGACTTGCTAAAAGGAAGCATTAGGTCATGGGCACAATTGTCAGATTTGTTTTTGGGTCGCTTCTATTAGAAGAAGAGGTTCACCAAAACAACCGCAGGCCTAGACAATATTGTTTAGCTAAGTGATGAGAGTCTCGCAGAGTATCATAATTGGTACATCGCCGAAAGCTTTCAAGTTTGAGATTTGTCATTCCAATTTTCCTTGGGCATGTTAATAGGGGCATACGATCAAGAGAATTCTATGAAGAGATCACGAAGAACATGGTCGAGTAATTAAGGGATTTGTAAAAAATGATCGAGCAATGTGTGAGAATGGGGGAAGCAAATTACCGAAAAATAGAGCTGGAGCGAGGTGAGAAAAGAATGATGGAAGATACAGACAGAGGGTTTATAAAGAAAGAAATAGGAACAACCCCTTTTAAGGGAAAAGAACCAGGGATGCAGGTCGCATCATACCAGGATACACCCATGACAAAAGAAAGGAAATATGGCAAGTACATAGAGAGCAGCACCGACGATAGAACCCCCTGACAAAAGATCCAGGGAATACTTTTGCGCCTTCAACAAATATCATGGCCATGACATCAAATATTGTAGAGATCTAAGAAGGAAGATCGAAGAGAACCTGAGAAATGACCATCTGAGCCAATACAAGAAGGAAACTGTTGCAATGGCCAACAAGGCAGGAAGCTCCACAGTAAAAATCCAGGGTATAGCAAACAACAGAAATCAAAAGATAACAACGATGGTGGATTACGATGAGGGTGCAAAAACTAAACCTCCAGAAAAAGTAATCCTCTCTATACATGGGTCAACGGAGTCACTATCCAACAATGCTTGGAAACCCAAGGCTAGGTATTCCCCACCTAGGAGCTTGCCGACAAGAGATTTCGGTCGGACGAGATAATTACATTTTGTGAGGAGGATGCAGTTCCAAATACTTCACCTCATAACGACCCAATGATCATCATCGCTAAAATTGGAAATGCAATGGTTCATTGAGTATTTGTGGATAGCAGAAGTGCAGTTGAAATCCTATTCGTTGATTTCTTCGATAGGTTAGGTTTCAAGTGGACTGACGTAAAAAGGTTCACATCCTCACTAGTAGTATTTACAGGAAAAACAGAGACAACCTTAGGCAACATACAGTTTCCCGTCACCATAGAGGAGAATGATAGAAATTGTACCATCACGCGTGACTTCATGTTCATTGACGTACCAAGCCCATTTAACACCATTGTTGGAAGACCATGGATGAATACAACAAATGCAATATGGTCCCCGTATAATTTATTAATGAAGTTTCCGACTTTATCTGGAATCGCAATAATAAAAGGAAACCAACAGACATCGAGGTAGTGTATGATCATCGCGATGAAAGCAGGAAAAACTTCGGAGCAAGCAAAGATGGTTAGCTCTATTTCAGATAACGGCTTACTCGGGCAGGGGGAGTCAGTATTAGATCCAGGGGAAGAAACTGAAGCTATTACTTTGGATGACGAAGACACTTCTAAGTGTATTAAAATAGGGAAGCATCTTCCACATCCAAAGAAAGAAAAGGTCATCCAAATCCTGCGAATCTATAAGGACATATTCATATAAAGTGTATAGAACATGAGAGGAGTTGACCCAGAAATTGCTACCCACTATTTGAACATCAGTGATTTAGTAAAACCATTCAAGTAGAAACAGCGAAGCTTCGCTAGTGACAGGCAATAGGCAATTGAAGAAGAGGTAAAAGCTTTGCTTCAGGCGGATATCCTTAACCAGATAACATATCCCAAATGGTTGGTGAACCCAGTGATGGTTAAAAAAGCTAAGGTAGGATGGATAATATGCATAAACTTTACTGATCTATATAAGGCATGTCCAAAGGATTGTTACCTTCTGCCTAAGATTGACCAGTTGGTAGAAGCAATTTCGAGGTACAAAGTTCTAGCTTTTTTGGATGCGTATAAAGGATACCATAAAATACTAATGATCCCAGAAGATGCGGAGAAGACGATATTCATAACAAGTTTTAGGATATTTTGTTATGTGAAAATGCCATTTGGCCTGAAAAAGGCAGAAGCCATATATCAAAGAGTGATTGACAATGTATTTTATGATCAAATATGACAAAAAGTGGAAGCATATATTGATGAAATGGTTATCAAGAGTAAAAATATAGGCAGCTTCACGGAAGATATGAAAGAGACATTGGAGACACTAGGAGAGATCAGCATGAAGTTTAATCCTAAAAAGTGTATAATTGGAGTAGGTGCAGGGAAATTCTTAGGATATAGGGTGTTCTCCAGGGGAATCGAGGCCAATCCAGAGAAAATACAGGCTATAATGAACCTCCCTCAACCGTGAACAATCAAGGAAGTGCAAATATTGATGGAATCAATGACAACACTCAGTAGATTTGTTTCAAAGCCAGCTGAGAAACATTTCCCACTCTTTGAAGTCCTCAAGAAGGTAAAAAGGTTCAGCTAGAACATGGAGAGTCAGAAGGCGTATGACTCCTTTAAAGAGCAACTTCGGAGATTGCCTACATTGAGTTTGCCAATTTTCAGAGAAACCTTGTATTTGTACTTGTCAGTTTCAAAGAATGTAGTCAATTCGGTTCTAGTGTGACAAGAAGGATAGAAGAAAATACCAGTCTACTAAATTATTAGAATACTACAAAGTGCAGAGAGAGCGTACATACCAGTCAAGAAGCTAATTCTAGCTTTGGTATACTCAGTAAGAAGGCTGCGAACCTATGTCCACAGTCAGATGATAGCTTTCTATACTGATCACCCAGTAAAGAACATCCTCAGCAATCCTGAAACAGCCAGTAGAATAACAAAGTGGGCTCTTGAGTTGGGACAATATGAATTCAAATTCCAGCCACGAACTGCAATTAAGTCCAAGGTTTTAGCAGACTTCATCGTGGATATGTTGAGTGAAATTGCATAAGAAGCAAATGCACAGCAGAATCTTGGAATCAATAAATACAAACCCAAGTGGGAAGATGTTGCATGGAAACTATTTGTGGATAGAGCATCCAGCAAGGAAGGTTGTGGTGCATGACTGCTATTGATCAACCTAGAAGGAGGGGATCACATATATTCACTTTGTTTAGACTTTTCACTCACCAACAAGGAAGCGGAATATGAAGCTTTAATATGTGGCTTAGATCTTGCAATCAAAATGAAGGTCAAAAGCATTAAGGCCTTTAGTGATTCGCTGATAGTGGTTCAACAAGTGCGAGGAGATTAAGGTTTGGGGAGAGAAACTAATAAAGTATTTGGGAAAAGTTCATCAGCTCATGACCCAACTTGAATAATTTGATGTTCAACATATACCAAGGGGTGAGAACATAAAAGCATATACCTTGGGCAAGCTAGCAACAGCTGGATTTGATTCATTGCTCAGCCACAAAGATGTTAATGTAGAAGTCATCCCAGTCAAAAGTACGGTAACTACAACTGTGTTAACGGTACAGGCTGAAGAAGTAAGCTGGATGACACCGCTGATAGAATACTTTGAGAAAGGAAATTTTCCAGAAGACAAGTCGCAAGCCAGAAAATTGGAGTTGCAATCTCATAACTATGCCTACGAAGAGGGAACCTTGTACAAAACATGTTTCTTAGCTCAATGGATAAAGTGTATAGGACCATCGTAAGCAAGGAAAATCCTAAGGGAAGTGCACGAAGGATTGTGTGGAACACATCAAGGCTCTAGAACGATTGCAAATGGGGAATTGATCTAGTAGGACCTTTTCCAAAGGGTACTGGCAATGCAAGATTTTTAATAGTCGCGATCGTCTACTTTACCAAATGGGTGGAAGCCAAGCCTCTGGGAAGAATAACAACAAAAGTAATAAGGAAGTTTCTTTGGCATAACATAGTTTGTCGCTTCGGAGTACCACAAACTATTGTCATGGATAATGACACACTATTCACTAGTGGAATCTTCACCAAATGGTGCTCGAAGTTAGGGATTACATAGAAGTTCACCTCTCTAGCTCATCTCCAAGCCAATGGACAAGTGGAAGTCACCAATTGGACTATAGTTCAAGGTATGCAAGAAAGATTGGAAGGGAAGCGAACTGTTTGGGTGGATGAAATACCCAATACCCTGTGGTCATATAGAACAATTGTTTGACAACCAACATGAGAAACACCATATAGCCTAGTCTATGGTCATGAGGCAATAATACTAGTTGAAATTGGGAACTCTAGCCTTCGAGTACAGGTATACAAGGAGGGTGATAATCCCAAAGTGATAAGATTGGACCTAGATGAACTCAAAGAAAAGAGGCAGAGAGCAACGATTACAGAGGTGAAGTATAAGGAGAATATGGCTAGAGTATACAATCACAAGGTCAAGAAGATGCAATTCCAAATTGGTAACTTCGTGCTGCAAAAGAATATAGCGAGCCTAGTGGAAGAAAAAGGAAAGCTAATCCCCAAGTGGAAAGGCCCGTACAAGATAACAAAAGTGCATCATTCCAACTACTACGAGCCAGAGAAATTGGATGGCAGTAGCGTCCCCAACACATGGCACATGATCAACCTTAGAAATTTTTATGTTTAACATCTAAGGAGAAGGGTAAGAAAAACCCAAATTTATAGAAGCCGTGAGATGGTCATTGGTGTTGTTCGCATCCTTGTTTTCTTTCCAAAGAAATATTATCGCAACAGGATATGTTTAATATAAAAGTTCGTCATTGGGGAACAACATACTTTTCATATCCTTTGAAAAATAGCCAACTAAGACACATCGCAAACAATTAAGTTTGGAAAAACTCAAAGCAACAACCTACAATTTTTCGACTTTGTAGGCTATAGATCTTACAAAGTCGTAATCTTACTATTCCAAGCTATAGATCTTCCAAAAAGGAAGATATGCCTACAAAAAAATGAACAAAGCAAGCAATAGACCTTACAGTTCACACGATTCAAAATCACGAACCTCCAAGCAATAAATCTTGGAACTTCACAAATTCAACTAAGCAAGCTATAGATCTTGCAAAAAGGCAAATATGCCTACATAACAACGAAGTAAGAAAGCGATAGATCTTGCATGTTCGCAAAGTAAAGATCCCTAAATTTTCAAGGTAGAGATCTTGTAATACATGGAAACATGAAAGCAATATTAGCAGTGAAACTATACAACTTCAAAAATAAAGCACGAAAGTGATAAATGCATCCACAAATGAACAATAGGAAATGAAAAAAGAATAACACTTTGTTCCAAAATACGAACAAACATGAAGTACTACTCTGAACATTATGAAAAACAAACTATAAATGTTTAGATGCGCGTGGGATCATTCAGTCTCGTGCTCATCTTCCAACATTTTGTCATAACGCCATTTCATGTATAAGTCGTTAGGATGCCGTGTAAAACCTCTTCGTTCCATATGATCAAGATGCTTGGTATAGTATGCTTTAAAATCAGTTATAGGTCAAAATTCCTCACGATCAAGCTGCACACTCATAACGTCAACAGTACCTTGATTATCCTTATTCATAGCCGTCAAATTTTTCACTTCATCTTCCAATTGGCAAATGTTAGATTTAACAACTTAAGAAAAATTAATCCTCTGCCCGCCAATACTTACTGTTAGATCCCCGAGACCAGTAGATCGACGAGATGATGAAGGAATGACTTCATTTCTTTCCTTGTATTCAACACAATCTTGTTCAAGTTGATACACACATAAGTCAAGAAGATTACACTCAGCACAAAACTCTTCATTCTCACTGCGGACCTTAGTGTTTATAGCAATTTATTCGTCAAATTTAATTCACCACCCAGCTGCGGAAGAGGAGAGATTATCACACTCATTCTACATTTTCTTCAACAGCTCTAGTAGATCGTAAACACTGTTTATCAATGATCTGAGTCTTTTGATGAACCACACTAGAAGATTTTTTTAGCATCCTCCTACCGACGAAGCATTCTGACCATGCTCAGCTGTTGGCACTAAATAAGGTTGTTTTATTCAACACAAAACGTTTTCAGTTCGCAGACAGAGTCTTGAGTATCCTTTAACGTCTACGTCCATCCAACTTTAAGATCATGGATGCCAAATAAAATATACTTTAGGCGAATACCAAAACACACTGCCCACTCATAAAAATGGGGAGAAAGATGGAGCAAACATATATACACACCAATAGATTCAATATCAACCAATCTGCAAACTATATACTTGTCCAGAGATTAAATATTGTAGCCCTCAGGTACGAACTAACTACAAGGGTAGGATGCAGGAGGAGTTAGAGATGATGAGGAAGAAGGAAGTTTTCATCCAAGGCATGATGGGATGGACTCTAGATTGGATAAGCGGTTACTAGAAATAAGCTTTATATATTCCTTGGACAATGACTGACTAGCTTCGCGCAGCTCAATAGGACAGAATGAGGAGAAGACATATACCCAAGACGATGAAAAACACAAATATTAGCCCCAAATAGTCGAGATGGTTCAAAAACTTATGGTCAACTAAAATGTCAAAGCCATGCATATGAATAAATTCAATGAGAAATTGCAAAATTATAAGTGCGATCCAAAAGTTCATACTCATACTGATACAAATAGTAGAAATAGGCATCAAAGTATTCTCATCAATTACAAACAAAAATTGAAAGTTCTAAGATCTAATAACATTAGAAGGAGAAACATGTGATGTCTGGATAAGGGCGGTAGAATCCCTCTTGTTCGCATCTTGAGCAGGGGCCTCAATGCTAACGTTGGCTTCGACATTTGTGAAGATTTAAACATTCTTATTCACACCAGAATCAACATTAGGATCAGAAGGCTGGGAACCGAAAGAGAGATCCTCAAAGTAATCAACCTTGCGATTCTTTAATTCAGCCATAGAGGGAAGACGAGGCAGACTGGAGAGGTGAGATAGCAGCGAATAAGGGTGACCACCATCAAAAATTCTGCGGAGGGAAACCGTATTAGCCCAAGATCCTCCATCAATAATCAGTAAATAATTCTTATCTTTCACAAGGCAACGAGTGTAAAAAATATTAATTATTTGTACTTGTATTTTTGCCACTGGAGAGTTTAATGCTCTCGATGTTACGAAGTTACCTTGTGTTTCCGGACCTTGTTAACCTTGATATTTCATGATGATCTCTTCATCTACCTATTCTTCTCCACTCTCATAGAGAGGTGGCATATAAACATATTCATCTTCTTCATTGCCTTCCTCAATGGTGGCTAACACTTGAGCATGCGAAAAATTACTATGAACATGTCATCTTTCTTTACAATGAAAACACATAGGAGTGTTAACTGAAACCGAATTTAATGAAGAAATAGGGGACTTACCTAAATTTCTTGAAGAATGTTGGTTTGAAGTTTGTGGCGCCGTTCTTGTATCATTGGAATTCTAAGTCGGATTGGAGTAGGTTAGGACCGACCCACGGCCCCCCATTAGCGCACCTCTACCACGACCTGCACTAGGATTTCCAAAGTCAAACCTTAATCATTGACTGGGAAAATCGAATGGTTGCTTCTTTGGCCGCATAGTGATCTAACCAACCTTGCTTTCATCAATAAATCATCCATGGATATATGATGTTGAAGCTTGACTGGCGTTTGAAGGTTTTCACGTAGTCCTTCAATGAATCAAATTTTGATAAATACCTCATCTTCTTTCATCCCGGCCATTCTAATGGTCAACTCGAGATCCTTCTATTATTCATCAACTGTGCTATTTCCTTGCTTCATGTTAGCCAGATAATAATGTTATTCCATCAGATAAGTAGGCGAAACATGATAATGGTGAAGTTCAGTCTTCAATCTCTCCCAAGTGGAGATAGGTTTCTTCAGGGCAAGTTGTCTCTTTTCTTTCACATTTTCCCACCATTCAGCCGCATAGTGAGTGAAGGAATATTGCACCACTTTAACTTTTTCTTTCACCCGATAATTGTTGAGATTAAACAGATTCTCAATCTGTCGCTCCCAATAAAGATACTTCACCTGATTGTGTTAACCATCAAATCGAGGGATATCATACTTCAATCCTTTGATATCTCGATCAGAATCCAAGCTTGACCCTGAGCTCAAGCGTGCCCTTTTCCTCCTTCGATAATCATGATGTCTGTCCTGGCAATACTTTCTTGAACATCCTCGGTGGGATCACCTTTCCAATTCATTGGAATCTTCATCGGAACTACCACAACCTTGGAATTTGAAAAAAAAAATCCCTGAGGATCAGCTCTCATGGTTGTGGTCTTTGGTGTAGGTGGTGCCAAGCTTTCAACTTTTCTCACCAATCTCTGCACCTCACTCATGTGTACATTTAATGTGACAGCAAAACGATCTGGATCATCATGTTCATTGGGATTGATACGATGTCGCTCCCAACTATATGGTGCCTCATCTCGTAACTTCTTACCATTCCTTCTTGTGGACGTGTTTTTCAATGGCACATTGTTAGGATCGCTAACAAAAGGTGGGACAAATGGATTATCACCCGCCCCTTCCATTTGTTTAGTAAGGTCACTCACCAAGTGTATACCACCCAAAACTCACAAGGTGAAGGCTAATATGAGGGTAATCGATCAATTCACCGCAAATTCAAAGCAATATAGGAGTAAAGTATTGAAAATCTTATCTCGAAATTCAAAATTATATAAACAAAAATTTGGGCTCTATGATCTAGAATTCCAAAATCTAAAATGAATAAGTAACAAAACTCAATTTGAATGGAATGAACCCGAGTTGTAACAAAGAAGTTATGATCAAAGCAAGAATGCTTTATATAGGCGACAGAGAAGTTCCGAAAATTGAACTAACTTTTCCAAAACCAATTTGGATTAGCTATTCCAACCCTAATACTTCCTTGAAAAGTATTTTTGGTACTTACTTGATGCCCACGATGAAATTGTGCTCCAATTCCCACGCCCAAACTCAGCTGATCTCCCATTTTCTGATTCCGACTAGGATTTTATTTTCTTTTCCTTTCTCAAATCGGATTTCCATTTTTTCTTATTTATTTTTTCAGTTATAAATTATAATATTAACCTAAATAAATCACACAAAATCTGATTCTTATCCCCCAAATATTTCCAACCATGTGCAATTTCCATTTTTTTTTCTAAAATTGCAAAACAGTGCCCAAACTTTTCAATTTTTAAGAAAGTTTAGAACCCAAAATCGACTATAAAAAACTTTGAATGAGAAATCTACAATAAATCCTCTTGATTAAAAAGAACTTTGAGGTATTCAAGATCGTAAGGATCAAGAATATGACATTATATCTGGAAAATAAACAAAAGACTCTATTTTTTTGTATGAGGTGTAATCAAGAATAAAAAAAAATCAAGATTACGGAATCAAAGAATGATAAAAAAAAGGATTATGAGCATGCAATAATTCTTTAGAAGAATGGATATCACAAGCACACAAATTGTATAAGCTACCTAAAAAACTATGAAACTGACAGAGGAGGTGAAGGCAGATAATACTTGTTAATGCTCAGACCCTTCGGCATCCTCCTAACTCGATTGATAAAGGTGAAGGCGAATAGTAATACTGAAGTATTCTAAATCTTGGACCGTTCGACGTCCTTTGACTCTAGATTCAATCCTCGTGCTAAGAAATATAAAAAATAGTTAAAATTTGACACAAAAAAGTTCATAAATTTATAACAAAAATTTGAAAATAAAAAAATGCAAAAATAAAAAACCCCTGAAGATTTCGGCCATAGGTTTGCTTTCCTTTGATACCAAATGATATGAATCTCCTTGCGAAAACTCTGGATTGCGGAATTTTAGATCTTTGACCACACAAGGAATCTCGCCCAACCTAATGTAGATGTACGAAATTCAAGAGTCTGGCCCTGGGGGTACTCTCAATCTCGTCTTGTTCACTAATTAGCCCAAAGGATTAGTTCACACGGTTTTTGATACTTAATTAACCCACATGATTAAGCAACAATGAAGGTGGTAATTTTTTTGGAAAATCCCCCCTATTTATAGGGTAGATCTCGAATGAAAAACACTAATTACAATTGGAAACTGAATCGACTTATGGCAGATTTAAGAGGCTAAAACCATATCTAACTAAAATACCTAAAATAAATGGTATATGGTAATCTGGTCGAGATTCTTCAAGAAGTAACCTTTAACAATATTACCTTATCTAATTGTAATCACTATAAAACTCCTATATTTTTGAAACCCTAATGGGCCAAGTCGAAAATATTAGCTCTTCAGAAGCCCATGTGGCCGAGTTATTGGGCCGAAATAAATAATGTTATAATATTTTACAAAGATCACACAACCTCGTTAAAAATCTAGTGGGAAAAAAGAGTATAGTGTTCTTCATGATGTCTTCAGTTAATCGACAAGCTTGAATAATATTTTACAAAGATCACACTACCTCGATCATCATGTGATACTATGCATTTGTTTCCTCATTAACTTAATCTATATTTTTGTCATAAAAATTACGTGCATGAGGCCTGCAATAACATTTATTGATTGTCTCATAAATTCCAACTTAAGAAAAAAGTTCACAACCAAAGAGTTTCATCCTTCAAACTAACTCACCTTTGTAGTCAGTTTGACTGCTCTTAAATGTGTGGGAAATTAGCAAGTCATTATTTTGCCACCCATATTCAATTTGATTTAGACATTTTATACGTTTATGGTACGAATGGGATAAAAATAGTTATTGAATGAATCTTTCATCCATTGCTGAATTTGGATTATTTAGGCACAATGGCTTGGGACAGTTTGGTACCTAAATTGAAAAGCAAAAAAATTCTAGTTGGAATTCTTCAGTGAAGATGACGAATTGACAGCAATTTCGATACTTTTGCCTAAATATGTCTTGCTTGAACTTCTTGGTTTCACGGTGAATATGTAGGGCCTATTTCTTTTCGATACTTTCCTTCTCACTTTTTATCATCTTCTGCCTTTTTGCCACTGCTATCTTTGCAATCTCATCCTCCACTTATTGCTTCTCAATAAAGATTTTTGTGTTTTACTGAAAAAAAGATATTTGAATGCAAAAGTATAAAATCAATTAATATGATGGACTCAGAAGCATTAGCAAATATTTGATCATGCAAATTAATTTGGAGTTATAGTAAACACAATGGCCTGAATGTGTTCCAAAATATTATTTAAATAATAATTTGATATTTATTCAAAGTCTATGCTTTGCTCGTGCAACATAATAAAAATGATGTTTGATCATCTTGTGATACTATGCATTTGTTTCTTCATTCACTTGGTTTATATTTTGGTCAAAACATATATGTGCATGAGGCATGCAATAAAAAGTATTTATTTTCTAATAAATTCTAATATAAGAACAAAGTTCACAATGAAGGAGTGTCTTCCTTATAAAAAAAGACTCACCTTTTTACTAAGTTGGAATGCTCTTCAATGTGAGGGAAGTTGGCAAATCATTATTTTGTAATTCGTATTAAGTTTGAGTTAGTCATTTTATACATCGATGGTATAAATGGGATGAAAAATAGTTGTTGAATGAATCAATCATCGATGGCTTAATTTGGAATTTTTTGGTGCATTAGCTTGGGACAATTTGGTACGTAAATTGAAAATTGAAAAAGATCTAGTTGGAGTTCTTCAGTTAAGATGATGAACTGAAAGTAGTATCGATGCTTTCACTTAAATATGTCTTTCTTGAACTTCTTGGTTTCACGCTGAATATCGAGGGCTAGTTTCTTTTTGATGCTTTCCTTCTCACTTTTGATCACCTTCTGCCTTTTTGCCACCATATCGTTGCAATCTCATCCTCCACTTGCTGCATCTCAATAATTATTTTTGTGTTTGGCGAAAAAAAAGAATATATTTGAATGAAAAAGGATAAAAGTAATTAATATGATGGAATAAGATGCATTACTAATTATTTTTTCATGCTAGTTAAGTTTGAGTTATATTACACACAGTGAGCTGAATTTGATCCAAATAATTATTTAAATAATCACTTGATACATTTCCAAAGCTCGTGATTTGCACTTGCAATGTAATAAAAATGACGTGCGATCATCGTGTGATACTATGCATTTGTTTCCTAATTCACTTAGTCTATATTTTTGTCAACACAAATATTTGTATGAGGCATGCAATGACATATATTGATTATCTCATAAATTCCAACTTAAAAAAATAGTTCACAACCAAGGAGTGTCTTCCTTATAAACAAACTAACATTTGGCAAGTCAATATTTTGTAATCCATACTAAATTTGAGTTTGTCATTTCATACATCGATGTTACGAATGGAATAATAAATAGTTATTGAATGAATCAATCATTGATGGCTTGATTTGGAATTTTTAGGTACATTGGCTTGGGAGAGTTTGGTACATAAATTGAAAAATGAAAAATCTCTAGTTGGAGTTCTTCAGTGAAGAAGACGAACTGAAAGCAATATCGGTGCTTTTGCTTAAATATGTCTTGCCTGAATTTCTTGGTTTCACGATGAATCTCGAGGGCTGATTTCTTTTCAATGCTTTCCTTCTCACTTTTTATCATCTTTTGCCTTTTTGCCACTCATGTCACTGCAATCTTATCCTCCGATGCTGCTTCTAAATAAAGATTTTTGTGTTTTGCAAAAACCAAAAAAAGAAGCCATTTGAATGAAAAAACATAAAAGCAATTACTATTTTTTTTTGACTTAGATGCATTATTAATTATTTTGTCATGTTAATTAATTCTGATTTATATTGCACACAATGGACGAAATGTGATCCAAAATATTGTTTAAATAATCATTTGACACATTTCCAAAGTCCAGGCTTTGCACGTGCAACGTTATAGAAATAATAACATGCAATCATCGTGTCATACTATGCATTTGTTTCCTTATTCACTTGGTCTATATTTTTGTGAAAACAAATGAGTGCATGGATCATGCAATAACAAGTTTTTATTTTCTCATAAATTACAACTTAAGGACAATGTTCACAACCATGGAGTGTTTTCCTTATAAACAACCTCAACTTCGTACTAAATTTGACTGCTCTTAAATGCTTAGTGTGGAAATTCATTATTTTGTCGTCCACGTTAAGTTTGAGTTACTCATTTTATACATTGACGGTAGGAGTGGGATAAAAAACAGTTATTTAAATAATCAATCATCAATGGTTGAATTTTTATTTTTTAAGTAAAATGGCTTGGGATGGTTATGTTAGAAAAAAATCTATTTGATATTCTTCAGGAAAGATGACAAACTGAAAGCAATTTTAAAATTATAATTAGAAGAATTTAATGGTAAAGATGATAAGTACTTAACGGAGGGTATAACATTGATAATATGAATAGCTATATACATTTCCCACTTTGCCGAGAAACAAATTTAAGAAAATAATTTCTTTTTGTTGTAGTTTAATTACAAGAAATCACTTCATTTTTTATTTAATGTAAGGATGTATTTACTATATTTTTTTAACTACTTGATATAATCAAACAGGTTGAATTATCTCCATTTGTAAGGAAGTTTTTGAATATATTTTAATGCCCATTTCTCTTCTCACATTTTTCATCTAAAACTCTACCTCTCCCACAAAGCATCACAATTTGCAAATGGCGGATATCAGTGAGTACAAGGAGATCATGGACGTGATGAATAAAATTGAATTTCAATTCAAGAATGAAAATTAGCTTCACCTTGATGCTGACCAACTCCAAGGGTTTGCTTTGAAGGAGCATCTTACCGGGGAGATGCCTCTCGAAGCCAAAAAAAATGGACACATACAAAAAAAATTCATCGAGGACAATATTGTGATACAATAATGCTACACCATCAAGAGGTTCAGGAATGTGCGAAAAAACAAGGCATTCTTGTTGGAAAAAGGAGCAGGGTATCTAAAAAACCCGCACGACTTCATTCAAATCACAAATTGCCTTCTACTTCATAGATGTAGATGCATGCTTGGGAATGAATTTTTTTTCTGTTGTAAACCCAAACTCTTGTTTGTCATGTTCTAGCTATATTAGCGTGCAAATTTTTAGCAATTTCAACAAGGTGAACGTGTTTATTAACTTACTGGTTAGCATGCTTTAGTGAAGCTGACAAATTGAAAGCAATTTCTATGTTTTCGCTTCAATATGTCTTGCTTGAAATTCTTGGTTTACACTGAAAATCGAGGGCCGGTTTCTTTTCGATGCTATCCTTCTCACATTCGATCATCTTCAGCCCTTTTGCCACCACTATCAGTGCAATATGATCCTCCACCTGCTGCTTCTCAATAAAATAATTTATGTTTGGCAAAAAAAAGAATATATTTGAATGGAAAATCATAAAAGCAATTAGTAAGATGGACTCAAAAGCATTAGTAATTATTTTATCATGCTAATTAAGTTTGAGTTATAGTAAACACAATGGCCGGAATGTGATCAATAATATTATTTAAATAATAATTTGATACATTTTCAAAGTAAGTGATTTGCACGTGCAACGTTATAAAAATGACGTGCGATCATTGTGTGATTCTATGCATTTGTTTCTTCATTCACTTGGTCTATATTTTGGTAAAAAGAAATATGTGCATGAGGCATGCAATAACAAGTATTGATTATCTGATAAACTCAACTTAAGAAAAAAGTTCACAACTAAGGAGTGTCTTCCTTATAAAAAAAACCTCACCTTTGTAGGAAGTTGGACTGCTCTTAAATGTGTGGGAAGTTGGAAAATAATTATTTTGTCATCCCTATTAAGTTTGAGTTATTCATTTTATACATCGATGATACGAATGGGGTAAAAAATAGTTATTGAATGAATCAATTATCGATAGCTTATTTTGGATTTTTTAGGTGCATTGGCTTGAGGTACGTAAGTTGAAAAATGAAAAATCTCTAGTTGGATTCCCTAAGTTATGATGACGAACTAAAAGCAATATTGATGCTTTCGCTTGAATATATCTTTCCTAAACTTCTTAGTTTCACACTGAATATCAAGAGTTGGTTTCTTTTTTATGCTTTCCTTTTTACTTTCGATCCACTATTATCACTGCAATCTCATCCTCCACCTGCTGCATCTCAATAAATATTATTGTGTTTGGCCAAAAAAAAGAATATATTTGAATGAAAAAGCATAAAGGCAATTAATATGATGGACTCAAATGCATTAGCAATTAATTTTTCATGCTAGTTAAGTTTGAGTTATATTACACACAATGAGCGGAATTTGATCCAAAAAATTATTTAAATAATCACTTGATACATTTCCAAAGATCGTGATTTGCACTTCTGACGTAATAAAAATGACGTACGATCATCATGTGGTACTATGCACTTGTTTCCTCAATCACTTAGTCTATATTTTTGTCAAAACAAATATGTGCATGAGGCTTGCAATAACATATATTGATTATCTCATAAATTCCAACCTAAGAACAAAGTTCCCAACCAAGGAGTTTGTCTTTATTTTAAACTCACCCTTGTAGTAATTTGGACTGTTGTTAAATGTGTTAGAAATCAGCAAGTTATTGTTTTGTCATACATATAAAATTTGAATTAGTCATTTTATAAATATATGGTACGAATGGTATAGAAAATAATTATAAAATGAATCAATCATCGATGGTTTGATTTAGATTTTTTAGGTACACTGGCTTGGGCACTTTGGCACCTAAATTGAAAAAATGAAACATTTCCAGTTGGAGTTCTTAAGTTCAAATGAAGAATTGAAAGCAGTATCGATGCTTTCGTTTAATATGTCTTAACTGAGCTTCTTGGTTTCGCTCTGAATATCTAGGGACGGTTTCTTTTCGATGATTTCCTTCTCACTTTTTGATCACCTTCTGCCTTTTTGCCACCACTACTGTTTTAATCTTATCCTCCACCTGCTGCTTCTCAATAACTAGTGTTTGGCAAAAAAATGAATATATTTGAATGAAAAAGCATGAAAGCAATTAATATGATGGGCTTATATGCATTAGTAATTAGTTTTTCATGCTAGTTAAGTTTGAGTTATATTACACACAATGGGAAGAATGTGATCCAAAATATTAATTAAATAATCATTTGATATATTTCCAAAGTCCGTGCTTTCGACGTGCTACATAATAAAAGTGACGTGCAATCATTGTGTGATACTATGCATTTGTTTCCTCAATAACTTAGTTTATATTTTTGTTAAAACAAATACGTACATGAGACATGCAATAACATACATTGATTATCTCGTAAATTCCAACTTAAGAACAAATTTCAAAACCAAAGAATTTCATCCTTCTAAACAAACTCACCTTTGTAGTAAGTTTGGCTGCTCTTAAATGTGTGGGAAATCAGCAATAAATTATTTTGTCAGCCATATAAAATTTGAGCTCGTTATTTTATACGTCTATGGTGAGAATGGGATAAAAAATAGTTATTGAATGAATCGTTCATCGATGGCTTTATTTGGATTTTTAGGTACATTAGCTAGGGACAGTTTGGTACCTAAATTTAAAAACGAAAAAGATCTAGTTGGAGTTCTTCGTTGATGATGAGAAATTGTCAACAATTTCCATGCTTCGCTTAAATATGTCTTGCCTGAACTTCATGGTTTTACGCTGAATATCAAGGGCCTGTTTCATTTCGATGTGTTCCTTCTCACTTTCGATTATCTTCTGCCTTTCCGCCACTACTATCTCTGTAATCTCATCCTCTACTTGCTGCTTCTCAACAAAGATTTTTGAGTTTTGCGGAAAAAAAGAAGATATTTGAATGCAAAAGCATAAAAGAAATTAATATGATGGACTCAAAAGCATTAGAAATTATTTTATCATACTAATTAAGTTTGAGTTATAGTCACAATAGCCGGAATTTGATCAATAATATTATTTAAATAATAAATTGATACATTTTCAAAGTCTGTGATTTTCACGTGCAACATTATAAAAATGACTTGCGATCATCGTGTGATACATGCATTTATTTCCTCATACACTTGGTTTATTTTTGGGTCAAAAAAATATGTGCATGAGGAATGCAATAACAAGTATTGATTTTCTCATAAACTACAACTTAAGACCAAAGTTCACAACTAAGGAGTGTCTTCCATATAAAAAAACCTCACCTTTGTAGTAAGTTGGACTGCTCTTAAATGTGTGGGAAGTTGGAAAATCATTTTTTTGTTATCCTTATTAATTTTGAGTTAGTCATTTTATACATCGACGGTACGAATGGGATAAAATAGTTATTGAATGAATCTATCATCGATAGCTTAATTTGGATTTTTTAGGTGCATTGGCTTGGCATTGTTTGGTATGTAAATTGAAAAATAAAAAAGCTCTAGTTGGAATCCTTAGGTTAAAATGACGAACTGAAAGAAAAATTGATGCTTTCGCTTGAATATGTCTTGCCTGAACTTCTTGGTTTCACGCTGAATATCGAGGGCTGGTGTCTTTTCGATGCTTTCCTTCTCACTTTCGATCACCTTCTGCCTTTTCACCATCATTATCGCTGCAATCTCATCCTCCACTTGTGGCTTCTCAATAAATATTATTGTATTTGGCGAAAAAAGAATATATTTGAATGAAAAAGCATAAAGGCAATTAATATGATGGACTCAAACGCATTAGTAAATATTTTTTCATGCTAGTTAAGTTTGAGTTACATTACCCACAGTTGGGGAAATGTGATCCAATTTTATTATTAAATAATTATTTAATACATTTCAAAAGTTTGCGCTTTGCCCGTGTAACGTAATAAAAATGACGTGCGATCATGCATTTGTTTCCTTAATCACTTAGTCTTTATTTTTGTCAAAACAAATATGTGCATGACTCTTGCAATAACATAAATTGATTATCTCATAAATTCCAACTGAAGAACAAAGTTGGCAACCAAGGAGTTTCATCCTTATTAAAAACTCACCCTTGTAGTAATTTGAAATGCTGTTAAATGTGTTAGAAATCGGCAAGTTATTATTTTGTCATCTATATAAAATTTGAGTTAGTCATTTTATAAATCTATGGTACGAATGGAATAGAAAATAATTATCAAATGAATCAATCATCGATGGTTTAATTTGGATTTTTTAGGTACATTGGCTTGGGACACTTTGGTACCTAAATTGAAAAATGAAACATCTCTAGTTGAAGTTCTTCAGTTAAGATGACGAATTGAAAGCTGTATCAATGCTTTCACTTAAATATGTCTTGCTTGAATTTCTTGGTTTTACGCTGAATATCTAGGTCCGATTTCTTTTTATTTTTTCCTTCTCACCTTTCGATCATCTTCTACATTTTTGCCACCACTATCGATGAAACCTCATCTTCCACTAGCTGATTCTCAATAAATAGCGTTTGGTGAAAACAAAGAATATATTTGAATGAAAAAGCATAAGAGCAATTAATATGATGGACTCAGATGCATTACTAATTATTTTTTTCATGCTAGTTAAGTTTGAGTTATATTACATACAGTTGGTGGAATTTGACCAAAATATTATTTAATTATTCATTTGACACATTTCCAAAGTTTGCGCTTTGCATGTGTAACGTAATAAAAGTGTTGTGCGATCATTATGTGGTACTATGCATTTGTTTCCTCAATCACTTAGTCTATAAAAATACGTACATGAGGCATGCAATAACATATATTGATTATCTCATAAATTCAAACTTAAGAACAAATTTCGAAACCAAGGAGTTTCTTCCTTATTAAAAACTCACCCTTGTAGTAATTTGGACTGCTCTTAAATGTGTTGGAAATCGGAAAGTTATTATTTTGTCATCCGTATAAAATTTGAGATAGTCATTTTATACATCTATGGTACGAATGGAATAGAAAATAATTATTGAATAAATCAATCATCGATGGTTTAATTTAGATTTTTTGGTACATTGGCTCGGAAAATTTGGTACCTAAATTGAAAAACGAAACAACTCTAGTTGGAGTTCTTCATTTAAGATGACGAATTTAAAGAAATATCGATGCTTACGCTTATATATGTCTTGCCTGAACTTCTTTGTTTCAGGCTGAATCTCTAGGGCCGATTTCTCTTCGATGCTTTCCTCACTTTCGATCATCTTTTGCTTTTTTGCCACCTCTATCGCTGCAATCTCATCCTCCAGCTACTGCTTCTCAATAAATTGTGTTTGGTGGGAAAAAAATGAAAATATTAGAATGAAAAAGGATAAAAGTAATTAATATGATGAATTCGGATGCATTAGTAATTAGTTTTTCATGCTAGTTAAGGTTGAGTAATATAACACACAATGGGCGGAATGCGATCTAAAATATTATTTAAATAATAATTTGATACATTTCCAAAGTTCATTCCTTCCACGTGCAACGTATTAAAAATGACGTGGGATCATGTGTGATACTATGCATTTGTTTCCTCATTCATTTAGTCTTTTTTTTTTAATACAAATACGTGCATGAGGCATACAATAACATATACGGATTATCACTTACATTCCAACTTAAGGACAAAGTTCACAACCAAAGAGTTTCATCCTTAAAAAAAACTTAGCTTTGTAGTAAGTTTGGCTGCTCTTAAATGTGTGGGAAATCAGCAAGTCATTATTTTTTAAACCATATTAAATTTGTGTTAGTCATTTTATACGTCTTTAGTATAAATGGGACAAAAATTAGTTATTGAATAAATCCTTCATCGATGGCTTGATTTAGATTTTTTAGGTACATTGGCTAGGGACAGTTTGGTACCTAAATTGAAGGGAAAAAAATCTCGTTGGAGTTCTTCATTGAAAATGACAAATTGATGGCAATTTCGATGCTTTCGCTAAATATATCTTGCCTGAACTTCTTGGTTTCATGCTGAATATCAAGGGCCTATTTAATTTCGATCCTTTCCTTCTCACTTTTGATCATCTTCTTCCTTTTAACCACTACTATCTTTGCAATCTCATCCTCCACTTGCACCTTCTCAAAAAAGATTTTTGGGTTTTGGGGAAAAAGAAGAAGATGTTTGAATGCAAAAGCAAAAATGAAATTAATACGATGGACTCAAAAGCATAGTAATTATTTTATCATGCTAATTAAGTTTGAGTTATAGTAAACACAATGGCCGGAATGTGATAAATAATATTATTTAAATAATAATTTGATACATTTTAAAAGTCTATTTTTGTACGTGCAAAGTTATAAAAAAACATATGATCATAGTGTTATACTATGCATTTGTTGCCTCATTCATTTTGTTTATATTTTGGTCAAAACAAATATGTACACGAGGCATGAAATAACAAGTATTGATTATCTCATAAACTCCAACTTAAGAACAACATTCACAACTAATGAGTGTCTTCCTTATAAAAAACTTCACCTTTGTAGTAAGTTGGATTGCTCTTAAATATGTGGGAAGTTGGAAAATCATTATTTTTTCATCTGTATTAAGTTTGAGTTCATCATTTTATACATCGATGGTACGAGTGGGATAAAAAATAGTTATTGAATGAATCAATCATCGATAGATTAATTTGGATTTTTTAGTTGCATCGGCTTGGGATTTTTTGGTATGTAAATTGAAAAATGAAAAAGTTCTAGTTGGAGTCCTTAATTAAGTTAACGAACTAAAAGCAATATCGATTCTTTCGCTTGAATATGTCTTGCCTGAACTTCTTGGTTTCATGCTGAATATCGAGAGCTGGTTTCTTTTCTATGCGTTCCTTCTCACTTTCGATCACCTTCTGGCTTTTCTTCACTATTATCGCTGCAATCTCATTCTCCACCTGCTGCATCTCAGTAAATATTATTGTGTTTGGCAGAAAAAAAGAATATATTTGAATGAAAAAGCATAAAGGCAATTAATATGATGGACTCAAGTGCATTAGTAATTATTTTTTCATGCTAGTTAAGTTTGAGTTATATTACACACAGTAGACGGAATATGATCCAAAATATTATTTAAACAATCTTTTCATACATTTCAAAGGTTCGCGGTTTGCATGTGTAACGTAATAAAAATGACATGAGATCATCATGTGGTACTATGCAGTTGTTTCCTCAATCACTTAGTCAATATTTTTGTCAAAACAAATACGTGCATGATTCATGCAATAACATATTTGATTATCTTGTAAATTCTAACTTAAGAAAAAAGTTCGCAACCAAGGAGTTTCATCTTTATCAAAAACTCACCCTTGTAGTAATTTGGAATGCTCTTAAATGTGTTGGAAATAGGCAAGTTGTTATTTTATTTATATATTTTGAATTTTTTTAACTTACATTTCTTCTCCAAAACAGATAATATCCTTTACAAACTAATTTTTCTCCTCTTTTAACATTAATCTAGCGCACTTTTCTTTAAGTTTAGGCCTTAACCATGCTCTATATACTATACATTCAGTGATCTCCCTACTAATATTGCTATAATATGTCGTCCTTCCAAAACACATCTCATTTCTGAGCTTCTATATGCCATATATTGCCTCTGCTGCTGCAATCTTCGACAAATCTGATCTCCAGCCTTTTCCTCTAGTATTTTGTACCAGCCAATGGAGCTCATCTGCCCAGTTACCTGGTGTTCTCCCTCTCTGCATCTACATAAGAATGGCATACCACATATTTCTTGTTTTGCTACATTAAAAAAATAAACGTTGTAGAGTTTCATCCATTCCATAAAAGGCATATTTCTTGTCAGTTTCAACTCCAAACCTGCTCAACCTGTCCTTTGTTGCTAGCTTTTTATGGCAAGCTAGCCATAGTATAAAAACAGCTCTTAGTCTAGCAAGGTTCCCACATATCAATTTCCCTCATTCTACGTTCTCCTGGTCTTCTTTTAACTTTTTGTACATGGCTTTAACCTGGAACTTCTTTATATTTTTCTGTCTTCCCCATTCCTCAGTCTCCATTGCAATCCGCCTACTTCTTTCTATCCTTTTAAGAATCTAGGAGCTATCTGTTGGAATAGCTGCAGTAAAATTTCTCCATTTCTTGTGTAATAAGCGTGTATCCACTTAATCCACTTCTATCTGCTTTCCTACATATATTCCACAGATTTTTCAGCATATTTGCCTCATTCCATTCTAACAAAGATATAACATTCAAACCTCCTACCCTTTTTTCTGAGCAAATTTTATCCTATGCCACATGTGCTTTCCCTGTGGTAATTTCTGCCCCACTCCATAAGTAAGATCTACACAAAGCTTCAATGTGTTTTAGTACATCTTTTGGCAGTGGAAAACACTGCGTACTATAATTACAAATGAAAAAGTGTACTCTTCCAATTAATTGAATTCTCCCAGCATAACTGAGCAACCTTGAACTCCAATGCCTCAACTTCTCTGTCATTTTCTCTATTAATGGCTGGCACACCATCAAATTCAATCTTCTGCTAGCTAAGAGCACACCCAAATATCTGAAAGGCAGCACCCTCCTCAAACCAATTATCCTCAATATCTCAATTTTTTGTTCTTCTTTAACAACACTAAAGTAAATTCTGCATTTTTACTTATTCACTTTAAGCCCGGTTGAATCTGAAAAAATCCCATAAGCTGCCATCGGGACATTTTCTGATTCTGCATCACCTTCAAAAACCAACAACACATCATCTGCAAAGCTCAAGTTGACCAGTCTCAGTTTTTCACATTGCTTGGAACTTGAACTTAGCCTGATCCTCCAATGTTCTCAAATATCTGCTCATGTATTCCATCACCAGCACAAACAACAAGGGGGATATAGGGTCTCCTTGCCTTAGACCTCTCTTTGCTATTACCAATTTTGTAGTATAACCTTTAATAATATATCTATAGGATACAGTTTTTACACAAGTCATAATCCACTGAATGAATTTACTTGGCAAACCTGCTTCCATCAGAAATTTTTCAAGGGCACACCATTCCATTGTGTCATTTGCTTTCTATATGTCCATATGCACCATGCATCTAGCCCCACCACATTTTCTACTACATCCTCTCACCAATTCATATGCCATTAGTATATGATCATGTATGTTTATTCCAAGTACAAACGCTGCTTGATCTTCATTAACCATTTCAGCAATCACACTGCTCAACCAGTCAATATTTTTGAAATTATCTTGTATAGGATTGTGCAGCAGGAAATAGGTCTCAAATCCTTCATAGTTTTAGCCTTAGGATGTTTGGGGGATTAGAGTCACCCTGTAGCATCAACTGCCTTATACAGTTTCCCTTGGTTTAAAAATTCCTTCACAACTTCAATTACATCTCCTTTCACAATCTGCCAATTAGCCTTAGAGAAGTTAGCACTGAATCCATCCTGGCTAGTGGCTTTCATGTCTCCAATACTTTTAAGTGCTTTCCATATTTCTTTTTCTTCCACTTCTCTTATTAGTGATTTCCACCCTTCATAACTCAACCTCTTTCCCTTCCTCATTACTGATACATCCACTGCTTTCAGTTTTCTGTTGTATGCCCTACCAATTCTTCATAAAAATTGGTAACTTCATTTTCAATCTCTGTCTGCCCTTCTATAATTGTACCATCACTTCCCTCCATCCTCAGAAGCCCTTTAGCTTTGGTTTTTGCTCTCACTGAGGCATGGAAAAATGCATTATTTCCATCCCCCAGTCTAAGCCAATATATTTTTGATTTCTTCCTGGCAATCTTCTCATCCAGCTAACTCCATTTTCCACTTCCTTAATATAGTTAACTACTGTTTGGATTTTGGCTTTCTTCATTCTATCTTTCTCTAACTCCTTCTGAGCTTCAGTCAGCTTGATTCTTTCATCCTCCAATTTTTTTAACTACAGACAGCTTTCTGATATGTACTTTTAGATCCTTCTGTAGCTTCAGTAGTTTTCTCCATGTTCTTTACATTGGCCTTCCCTCCTGTGGCTTTTCCCAGCTCCATTTATTACCATCATAACTTCCTTATATTCCAGCTAGCAATTCAGAAATTTGAACTGTGTTTGCTTCTTAACTTTCTTCTTCTCTTGCATTTTTAGTTTAAGAAGTGCATGATCTCATATTCTAGCTTCCATTACTTCTACTTTCACTCTTTCAAACTCCTGAAACCATTCTGCATTTTCCATAGCCTTGTCAGTCTTTAAGTATATCACTCCATCAACATGCCTATTCGACCATGTAAAGAAATCCCCTTCATATTCACACTCAAATAGACCAGTTTTTTGCATTACTTGGTCTAAATCCCCAAATTCATAAACCTGCACCTGGTTACCTCCAATCCTATCCCACAATGATAGAACATTTTTAAAGTCCCCCATTAACAGCCATGCACCTTGAACTATGCCTTGCAAATTTTCTATCTCCTTCCATAGTTTCCTCCTCTGATTCAAATGGTTACTAGAATAAATTGTAGTAAACTAGGTAAGCCTTTTTCCTTTGATATCCATAATCTCACAGTGTAGCATTTGATCACTGCATTTACTTACTACCACTCCACATTTGGTCTGATCCCACATAATCCATATTCTTCCACCTGGATGGCCAGAATAGTTATACGCAAAACTCCATTGCTCTCCCAATTTTTTCCTTACTTTTTATGGATTTTCTCTTTTAACTCTTATTTCAATCAACAAAGACAAATTAATATTCCATCTGTTGAGATGGGAGCTTATCTATCTGTACTTAGCTGCATTATTTAACCCCTTTATATTCCATGATATTATCATGGAGTATGTCTCCAGGTATCTGGAGGATCACCCCAAATCCTCAGATACCTTAGTTCTCCACACTTCTCCTTTTCTCCTCAATTACAGCTTCTTTCCCTTTGTCTGTCACTTGCTCCTTTTCTTTCTTGATTTCACACTACTCCATAGGTTTTGTTCATCAATCAGAACAATGTTTCTCTTTGTTGCTTCATATGTCCCGGCACCATCTTTCCTTTCTCCCTTTTCCTCATTTTCTTGTCTACTTAGGTTCGGTGTATTTTCTTTCTTTAGTTTCCATTGTCTTACAACCTTCTTCTAATTTTGTTTGAGCAATAACCAACCATTAGAAAATTTTCACAATACAAATGTTTCAATTCTAGTTCTACCTTATGCTTTATTATGTTTCCCTCAACATCCTTGATTGAAACTGAGTCATGCACTTTTAGAGTTATGTCTATCTCAATCACAATCCTGGCATATGACACTCTAAGCTTGTAAGCCGTGCATTCATCAGATAAAAGAGGCTTTCCAAAAGCACTTCCAAATTTTCCAAGGCTCTTTGGCCCCCATAAATGTAGTGGAAGTCTGGGAATTTCACCTAAATTGGTAGTAATTTGATCATATCATGTTCCATAGAAAAATTTGGTTTCCAAATATGTAGGAACATAGCCATGTCATATATGGTACAAGGCTCATTCTTCATAACTGTATCCCTATCACTTTTTGATTTGAATCTCAGGATAAAGTACCTCTCCTCCTTATAGTATATATGAGACAATGCAGCAAATGACCAGAATCTCATCACATACCTCTTAACCACATTCAATGTTAATTCCCCTCCCAATACATACATGATCAATGCATTTTCCCAGAATTTAACCTCCAATTCTACATCTTCAATTTCAATTTCAATTTCAATTTCACCATTAATAATAGCAGGAGTAACAAACTCAATTTTAATTCCATTCACCTGAACCATATTCCCTTTTATAGCATCTACCCACAGTTTATCAACAGTTTCAGGTTCATCAATCGCAGTTTTAGGCTTCTCAATCATATTATCAATCTCATCAATGACATTTAAAATTTCATTACTAGATTGAGCATCAGTGTTTACCTCATTCTGAATTTGACAGTTTTCCTGTTCCTCAATCTCTATTTCAATTTGTTTCACCAAACTTTCCTTTCGACCGGTAGTACCCCAGATCTTACTACTCCAATCCATCTCTGACTTGGCCACCTTCTTTCTTGGCCGACCACGTCCTTGCGTCATGGTTGCAATTTTTACAGCTTGATTGTTTGTAAAATCGCTCGCACAGTTATCAAACTTTCTCAAGTTATTATTTTGTCATCCATATAAAATTGAGTTAGTCATTTTATACATCTATGGTACGAATGAAAAATAAAAATAATTATAAAATGAATAAATCATCGATGGTTTAATTTAGATTATTTGGTACATTGGCTTGGGACACTTTGGTACCTAAATTGAAAAATGAAACATCTCTAGTTGGAGTTCTTCAGTTAAGGGGACGAATTGAAAGCAGTATAAATGCTTTCTCTTAAATATGTCTTGCATAAACTTCTTGGTTTTACGCTGAATATCTGGGGGTTTCTTTTCGATGCATTCCTTCTCACTTTTCGATCATCTTCTACATCTTTGCCACCACTATCGCTGCAATCTCATCCGCCACCTGCTGCTTTGAAATAAATAGTGTTCGGTTTAAAAAAGAATATATTTGAATGAAAAATCATAAAATCAATTAATATGATGGACTCACATGCACTAGTAATTAGTTTTTCATGCTAGTTACGTTTGAGTTATATTACACACAGTTGGTGGAATGTGATCCAAAGTATTGTTTAAATAATCATTTGATACACTTCCAAAGTTTGTGCTTTGCACATGTATCGTAATAAAAATGATGTGCGATAATCGTGTGGTACTTTGCATTTGTTTCATTAATCACTTAGTCTATATTTTTGTCAAAACAAATACGTTCATGAGGCATGCAACAAAATATATTGATTATCCCATAAATTCCAACTTAAAAATAAAGTTTGCAACCAAGAATTTCATTCTTATCAAATACTCACCCTTGTAGTAATTTTGACTGCTCTTAAATATGTTGGACATCGGTAAGTTATTATTTTTTCATCCATATAAAATTTGAGTTAGTCATTTAATACATTTATGGTACGAATGTAATAGAAAATAATTATTGAATCAATCAATCATCGATGGTTTAATTTGGATTCTTTAGGTACATTGGCATGGGACACTTTGGTACCTAAATTGAAAAATGAAACATCTCTAGTTGGAGTTCTTCAGTTATGATGATGAATTAATAGCAGTATTGATGTTTTCGCTTAAATATGTCTTACCTGAACTTCTTGGTTTCACGCTGAATATCTAGTGCCGGTTTATTTTCGTTGCTTTCCTTCTCACTTTTCGATCATCTTCTCCCTTTTTACCACTACTATCACTTCAATCTCATCCTCCACCTGCTGCTACTCAATAAATAGTGTTTGGCAAAAAAATGAATATTTGAATGAAAAATCATTAAAAAAATTAATATGATGGACTCAGATGCATTAGTAATTAGTTTTTCATGCAAGTTAAGTTTTAGTTATACTTCACACAATAGGGGAATGTGATCCAAAATATTATTAAATATTCATTTGATACACTTCAAATGTTTATGCTTTGCACGTGTAACGTAGTAAAAATAATGTGCAATCATTGTGTGGTACTATGCATTTGTTTCCTCAATCACTTAATCCATATTTTTGTTAAAAACAATACGTGCAGGAAGCATGCAATAACATATATTGATTATCTCATAAATTCCAACTTAAGAAAAAAGTTCACAACAAAAGAGTTTCATCCTTATAAAGAAACTCACCTTTGTAGTAAGTTTGGCTGCTTTTAAATGTGTGGGAAATCAGCAAGTCAATATTTTGTCATCCACGTTAAATTTGAGTTAGTCATTTTTTTACGTCTATAGTACGAATGGGATAAAAATTGTTAATGAATGAATCTTTCATCGATGGCTTGATTTGGATTTTTTAGGTACATTGGCTAGGGACAGTTTGGCACCTAAATTGAAAAATGAAAAAAGATCTAGTTGGAGTTCTTCACAGAAAATGACAAATTCAAAGCAAATTCAATGCTTTTGCTTAAATATATCTTGCCTGAACTTCATGGTTTCTCGCTGAATATCAAGGGCCTATTTCATTTCGATGCTTTCTTTCTCAATTTCGATCAACTTCTTCCTTTTTGCCATATCTCTGCAATCTCATCCTCCATTTGCTGCTTCACAATAAAGATTTTTGGGTTTTGCGAAAAAAGAAGAAGATATTTGAATGCAAAAGCATAAAAGCAATTAATATTATGGACTCGAAAGCATTCGTAATTATTTTATCATGCTAATTAAGTTTGAGTTGTAGTAAAACATATACGTGCAATAACAAGTATTGATTTTCTTATTAACTCCAACTTAAGAACAAAGTTAACAACTAAGGACTTTCTTCCTTATAAAAAAAACCCCACCTTTGTAGTAAGTTGGACTGCTCTTAAATGTGCATGAAGTTGGCAAATCATTATTTTGTCATCTGTATTAAGTTTGTGTTAATCATTTTATACATTGTTGGTACGAATGGGATAAAAAAAGTTATCCAATGAATTAATCATTCATAGCTTAATTTGGATTTTTAATGTGCATTGGCTTGGAATATTTTGGTACGTAAATCGAAAAATGAAAATTTCTAGTTGGAGTCCTTAAGTTAAGATGAGGAACTGAAAGAAATATCATTCTTTTCGCTTGAATATGTCTTGTCCGAAGTTCTTGGTTTCACGCTGAATAATATGGGCTGATCTCTTTTCGATGCTTTCCTTCCCACTTTTGATCACCTTCCGCTTTTTCGACACTATTATCGCTGCAATCTCATCCTCCACCTGCAGTTTCTTAATAAATATTGTTGTGTTAGGCAAAAATAAATATACGTGAACAAAAAAGAATAATATCAATTAATATGATGGACTCATATCCATTAGTAATTAGTTTTTCATTCTACTTAACTTTTAGCTATACTACACACAATAGGCGGAATGTTATCCAAAAAATTATATAAATAATAATTTGATAAATTTTCAAAGTCCGTGCTTTCCACGTGCAACATAATAAAAATGATGTGCGATCATTGTGTGATAGTATGCATTTGTTTCGTCATTCACTTAGTCTATATTTTTGTTAAAACAAATACGTGCGAGAGGTATGCAATAACATATATTGATTATCTGATAAATTCCAACTTAAGAAAAAAGTTCACAACCAAAAAGTTTCATCCTTATAAAGAAAATCACCTTTGTAGTATGTTTGGCTGCTTTTAAATGTGTGGGAAATCAACAAGTCAATATTTTGTCATTTATATTAAATTTAGGTTAGTCTTTTTTACGTCTATGGTACAAATGGGATAAAAATTAGTCAATGAATGAATCTTTCATCGATGCCTTATTTGGATTAGTTAGGTACATTGGCTAGGGAAATTATGGTACCTAAATTGAAAAATGAAAAATATCTAGTTGGAGTTCTTCCCTGGAGATGACAATTTCAAAGCAAATTTGATGCTTTCGCTTAAATATATCTTGCTTGAACTTCATGGTTTCTCGCCGAATGTCAAGGACCTGTTTGATTTCGATGCTTTCCTTCTCACTTTCGATCAACTTCTTCCTTTTAGCCATATCTCTACAATCTCATCCTCCACTTGCTTCTTCTCAATAACGATTTTTGGGTTTTGCAGAAAAAAGAAGAAGATATTTGAATGCAAAAGCATAAAAGCAATTAATATTATGGAATCAAAAGCATTCGTAATTATTTTATCAAGCTAATTAAGTTTGAGTTATAGTTAAAACAATGGTTGTAATGTGATCAATAATATTATTTAAATAATAATTTGATACATTTTCAAAGTCTTTGTTTTGCACGTGCAGCGTTATAAAAATGAGGTGCCATCATCGTGGGATACTATGCATTTGTTTCCTCATTCACTTGGTTTATATCTTGGTCAAAACATTTACGTGCATGAGGCATGCAATAACAAGTATTAATTTTCACAAAAACTCCAACTTAAGAACAAAGTTTGCAACTAAGAACTTTCTTCCTTATAAAAAAACCCCCACCTTTGTAGTAAGTTGGACTGCTCTTAAATGTGTGTGAAGTTGGAAACTAATTATTTTTTCATTTGTATTAAGTTTGCATCAGTCATTTTATACATTGATGGTACAAATGGGATAAAAAATTTATTGAATGAATTAATCATTCATAACTTAGTTTGGCTTTTTTATGTTCATTGTCTTGGAATTGTTTGGTACGCAAATTGAAAAATGAAAAGGCCCTACTTGGAGTCTTTAAGTTAAGATGAGGAACCTGAAAAAAAATATCATTGTTTTCGCTTAAATATGTCTTGCCTGAAGTTCTTGGTTCCACGCTGAATATCAAGGGCTGGTTTCTTTTCAATGCTTTCCTTCCCACTTTTGATCACCTTCTGCATTTTCGACACCATTATCGCTGCAATCTCATCCTCCACTTGCAGTTTCTCAATAAATATTGTAGTGTTAGGTGAAAATAAATATATATGAACAAAAAAGAATAAAAGCAATTAATATGATGGACTCAAATGCATTAGTAGTTAGTTTTTCATTCTACTTAAGTTTTAGTTATACTACACCTTTGTTGTAAGTTGGAATGCTCTTAAATGTGCGTGAAGTTGGAAAATCATTATTTTATCATCTGTATTAAGTTTGTGTTAGACATTTTAAACATTGATGGTACGAATGAGATAAAAAAGTTATTGAATGAATTAATCATTCATAGCTTAATTTGGCCTTTTCATGTGCATTGGCTTGGAATTTTTTGGCATGTAAATTGAAAAATGAAAAAGTTCTAGTTCATGTCCTTAAGTTAAGATGAGGAACTGAAAGAAATATCATTGTTTTCGCTTAAATATGTCGTGCATGAAATTCTTGGTTTCACGCTGAATATCGAGGGTTGGTTTCTTTTCGATGCTTTCCTTCCCACTTTTGATCACTTTCTGCTTTTTTGACACCATTATCGCTGCTATCTCATCCTCTACCTGCTGTTTTTCAATAAATATTGTAGTGTTAGGCGAAAATAAATATATGTGAACAAAAAAGAATAAAAGGAATTAATATGATGGACTCAGATGCATTAGTAGTTAGTTTTTCATTCTACTTAAGCTTTATTTATACTACACACAATATGCGGAATGTTATCCAAAATATTATTAAAATAATAATTTGATACATTTCCATAGTCCGTGCTTTCCACGTGCAACGTAATAAAATGACGTGCGATCATTGTGTGATACTATGCATTTGTTTCCTCATTCACTTAGTCTATGTTTTTGTTAAAACAAATACGTGCGAGAGGCATGCAATAACATATATTGATTATCTCATAAATTCCATCTTAAGAAAAAAGTTCACAACCAAAGAGTTTCATCCTTGTAAAGAAACTCGCCTTTGTAGTAAGTTTGGCTGCTTTGAAATGTGTGGGAAATCAGCAAGTCAATATTTTGTCATCCACATTAAATTTGAGTTAGTTTTTTTACGTCTATGGTACGAATGGGATAAAAATTCGTTAATGAATGAATCTTTCATCGATTATTTGATTTGGATTTTTTAGGTACATTGGCTAGGGACAGTTTGGTACCTAAATTGAAAATTGAAAAATATCTAGTTGGAATTCTTCACTGAAGATGATAAATTCAAAAAACTTTTGATGCTTTCGCTTAAATATATCTTGCCTAAACTTCATTGTTTCTCGCTAAATATCAAGGGCATGTTTCATTTTGATGCTTTCCTTCTAACTTTCGATCAATTTCTTCCTTTTTTCCATACCTCTGCAATCTGATCCTCCACTTGCTTCTTCTCAATAAAGATTTTTGGGATTTGCGGAAAAAAGAAAAAGATGTTTGAATGCAAAAGTATAAAAGCAATTAATATTATGGACTCAAAAGCATTCGTAATTATTTTTTCATGCTAATTAAGTTTGAGTTATAGTTAACACAATGGCCGGAATGTGATCAATAATATTATTTAAATAATATTTTATACATTTTCAAAGTATGTGCTTTGCACGTGCAACTTTATAAAAATGACGTGCCATCATCGTATGATACTATGCATTTTTTCCTTATTCACTTGGTTTATATTTTGGTCAAAACATTTACGTGCGAGAGGCTTGCAATAACAAGTATAGATTTTCTCATAAACTCCAACATAAAAACAAAGTTCACAACTTAGGACTTTCTTCCCTATAAAAAACCCCACCTTTGTTGTAAGTTGGACTGCTCTTAATTGTGTGTGAAGTTGGAAAATAATTATTTTATCATCTGTATTAAGTTTGTGTTAGTTATTTTATACATTGATGGTACGAATGAGAAAAAAAAGTTATTGAATGAATTAATCATTCATAGCTTAATTTGGCTTTTTTTTGTGCATTGGCTTTGAACTTTTTGGTATGTAAATTGAAAAATGAAAAAGCTCTAGTTGGAGTCCTTAAGTTAAGATGAGGAACTGAAAGAAATATCATTGTTTTCGCTTAAATATGTCTTGCCTGAAATTCTTGGTTTCACGCTAAAAATTGAGGGATGGTTTCTTTTCGATGCTTTCCTTCCCACTTTTGATCACCTTCTGCCTTTTCGACACCATTATCGCTGCAATCTCATCCTTCACCTGCTATTTCTCAATTAATATTGTTGTGTTAGGCAAAAATAAATATATGTGAACAAAAAAGAATAAAAGGAATTAATATGATGGACTCAGATGCATTAGTAGTTAGTTTTTC
>JAULKM010119510.1:0-21275 GCA_032355605.1 Rubia tinctorum | reverse complement strand
CAATTTCTTCGATTATACTTTCGTGAGCAACTTGCTCGACGATGATTATTTGTCGTATACAGCCTCCTAGGGAGGAATCATTCTTCAAACTCGGTAAGTAAATCTATATCAAAAGCAACGTGCAAGGTGTCTGTAGTACATTTCATTATCTTTCTGAATTGGCGATTTAACACGGGTTGTAAACTATATTGCAGCAACCTGACAATCGATGGTTTTTGGAAGCTGAACAGTATATTGTCCTTAAGATGAGCTTGTTTGCAGTCCTGCTGTCAAAGGAAGTAAGTTATTAACATAGCATTTCCATTTCAGCAACCAGAACGGTGTTGAACCTGCAATTTCCCTCCCACAGTAGAAATAAAGCTGGAAAAAAAACCTCCGTAGACGATTCCAAATGCAGAGGCATAGTTTAAGGATGAATTTGACCCTGCTTGTTAGATGCCATCTTTTCCATCAAGGAACAAAAAATGTGGATATCGTTTCTGCTGTCAGCATAGTTAAGAGGTTGATATGCTAGTCATTTTGTACATTCTGAGATCGATTGGGAGGAATTGCAACGTTCATTTATCGTACTTCCTATGTTAAACTTTAGGATTGCGTTTTGCTTGTTGCTACTTCCTTTGCCATGCCCTAATTCTGTGGCCTTAATTCGTGTTTCCAAGGTTAAATCTTTTGAAGTAGCGGGTGTCAGGATACAGGCTTAATCATGTGTTAGTTTATGTCTTCCGTGCTGAAAATGAATTCCTGATACCGTAGAGATTATGCGTACTGACTCGTTCGGGGCCTTTCTGGTTGATCGCGTGAACCACCATTTTCGTCGTTTCATTCTGATACAAGTAGTTTTATGGCGTGGAACATGGCAGATAGTTAAACTGGCCTTGGTCTGTCTTCTGCATTTTACGATAGACTTGTTTCACGCAATGGCATGAATCATAATGAGTAAATCTAGTTCAATCCAACCAAGAGAATGTGAAATGCTCTTAATTTTATAGTTTTCATTGGGGTGTACATCTGATCAAATCAAGATATTTCTTGTGGTGAAGCTCTCATATTGATGTAATGTAGAGGCCACTTTGTTTTGGTGTACTCCCTCTCTTTTGTTAGAAGAAGTCCTATTTTCATAAAACTAACAATTTATTGTTGTTTTCAAGAAATACAATTTATTGTTTGTCAACAAAAGTAGGTTACCCTTGCATTCTGAATAGTATTTGTTTTCAAATATACCTTTCAATCCAAAAAGTATAGGAATAATTTAAGTGAAATGATGTATCACACCCTGTATTTTACTAAATTACGTCATGTATTTGTACTTTTGAAATACTATATATATCTGAACTAATTTCAAAGAATAAAGAAATTGAATAACTATAAAAATTTAAAAATAAAATGTATTCTCTGTAACATGTAGTTTCTAAAAAGTAAAATTTTATTGTATGCAATATGGTTGGTCAAACACACTTTGAAAAATTTTCAGAAAAATGAAGAGTATTGCACACTGCGATTCCTATCGCATGCAATCTTTACAAGAGAGGAACAGTAAATGACCCTATTTGCAGTTTATGCACAACAGGAGGGTTGAACCATGAGCATGTACAATGAGCTCGATTAATTTTTAATTGAGCTCGAATCGAGTCCAAAAATCCTCACAATGAGGGGTTCGGAGCAGGCTCCATCGCTGGTCCGGCTAGGAGGTCCAAGTCCGCGCTCACATGCGCCTGTCAGAGGCCATGTACGACGCCCTTTTTTTTGGTCCAAGGGTGCCACGTGGTACTCTATGGTTGGGGCACGTGGCACCGATGTCCCCCAGTTTTTATAAAAAAAATTAAACCTGATTGGGACACGTAGCCCAATCAGGTGATGCCACGTGTCCCAATCAATTTTTTCAAAAAAAGATTTTTTAAATTCTGAAATTCTCTTTTGTTCATCTTAAAATTTTGAAAAAATGTGATTTTTATTTTTCAAAATATAAATAAAATTTTGGTTAATTTTAAAAATCAAAATTACATTTTAAAAAATAATATATATGGTTCTTTTTAATTTTGGTTCATAAAATAAATTTTAAAATTTGAAATTAAATTTGAAAAAACAAAATTCAATTCAAAAATTACAAATGTATCATAAAATTTCACATTTAAATTTACTTTTTTGGGTAAATTTATTTAAATTAAATATTAGAGGTAAAATTAATGAATAAGATAGAAAAAATCCAGTGGGGTCTATGAAGTGGATTCAAAATGGCTCAACCACTACTGTGGTGTGGGTGGGGGGGGGATGCGGTGATTTAGTTACTGGCTCAATTGCTGAAGTGGAAAAGAGAGATTGATTATTTAATGAACGGAAACCGCAAAAGCCGGATCAGAGCCGGTTTACCAATGTACATGGTGATTTTGGGACTAGGCAACCACGAAACTAGAGACCAACTGTTTCACCCATCCGTATGTGTCTTAGAACATGTACAATGGTAAAACCACTATCAAACCATTAATGTGGTTTCAATTCATTAAATAATCATTCTTTCTCCTCCATCTCAGCAATTCAAACCACAACTAAATCACTTCATTTTTTCTCCACAATGGTTGAAACGCTTCATGGACCCCACCTGATTCTCTCTATCATACTCATTAATTCTACCTTTAATAATTAATTCAAATAAATTTACCTAACAAATGTGAAATTTAATAATACACCTATAATTATTGAATTAGATTTCTTTATAAATCTCATTTTCGAAAATAATTTTAATTTTTAAAATTTATTTTATGAACCATAATTAAACAAAAGAAACAAATATTTTTTAAAAATATATATATTTTTGATTTTTAAAAAGATCCAAAAATTCATTTATATTTTTAAAAATAAGTATCAGATTATTTTGAAATTTTACCCTTTTTTGGATTTTTAAAACTATTTTTAATTTTATTAAAAAATCTAAAAAACTTTTTGGATGGGACACGTGGCACCACCATATTGGACCACGTGTCCCAATCAGCATTAAAAATATATATAAAGGGGGGACAACGAGTGCAACATGGCCCAATCATAAGGTGCCACGTGGCACCCTGGGTCAAAAAAATTAAGCGCGCAACGCCTTGTTTGCCGGCCCACGTCAGGTTTGGGACGGTTCCCATTTGGGAACCCAGCCCTGCAGTTTGAATTCAAACCGCTTTCAACCCCCCATTCTGGGGATTATTGTCCCTATTCGGTTCCAATTTTTAATTCAGCCCACTCCAAAAGCCCCATTACACATGCTCTTACCCTATGACAAATCTGGAGAAGGGACAAAAGAATTTTCGACAATCGGGATATACCCCACAAACAGTGGTTACAATGGCACTTCAAGAGATGATAGTCAATCAAAAGAATAGACGAGCTATAGATATAGAGTAAGTTTAGGGGGATGATCATGAGTCGGGTCTAATAAAATATAAACCAGACCCTAAATTTTTTTAGTTAAATCCAGACTCGAACCCGTAAGATATGAAAATCTTAGACTCATACCCAGACCCGATGGGTCTAAACGGATCTTGGGTCCAAAACGGATCCTAAATTAGTATAACTCTTTTTTAAAAAATCTTCACTAAATAAAATATGTATTATGTTAAATATAAATATAAATAATTCAATATGGATATGAATTAATTCTTCAAGAAAAAATATACAATACACATTATTTTATTTATTTATTTATTTGAACAAGGAGTCGGACACACTAATATTGACATATGGAATTGGTAGGTGTTACCACCTAGTACATGTCTTGCCAGGTTATAGGCATTGATTACAATAGATTTTGGAACTTTGATTATTCTATTGAACACCATTGCTAACATTGTTTTAGACCCGGACCTAAACTCTATTTTTAAAATCTAGAACCATACTCGGACCCGATGAGTCTAATTTTTTTTGAATCCATACTCGACCCAAGGGGTCTAGACCTTGTATCTAAATTTTTTGGACTTATACCCGACCCAACGGATTTAAAACCCGTGGGTCTGGATTGGATGCTAAACCCATGATCATCCCTAGTCATACCCTAGGCCGATCGAAACACATTTGAAGCCCGAGGCGAAAAATAATTTTAAGCCCTTTTTTAATATAAAAATTACATTTCAAATTTATTATTTATTTTAAATTTATTTAGAATATATTCAATATATTGATCCCATCTACCTTAAAGTTGGAATGAAAATATTAGTTTAAAATGCAATATATATTGAGACTGAGAAACTATATATGCTAGGATGAAACTTTACACCAAAAATAATTGAATAAATTCGCAATTAGACAATAACTATTTAACAAAAATTGTTGATTTATTGTTAAATAAACATGAGTATAATTTTCATTTCAATTAATAAAAGAGTCCGCCTCTTGAAAGACGGTTTTTCCATAAACCATGGAAAACTCAAGGTTCAAACTGCAAATTAGAAGAAATGAAGATAAAATTTTTGGGTTGCATTAATCGGGTCATAAACTTCATAACTACTACATGTTGCACAATAAATTTTTAATATTGCAACTAAAATATTTTACATTTTTATTATTTTAATTAAATCCCGTCTTTTCATAAATCTATGGAAAGACGGTCTTTCCCAAACGTTGCCTTAATAAAATAACATTAAATGAACATATATACTCCCTCCGCTTCTCTATTGACACACTTACATTATTGAGATTTTTTTTTAATGACACACTTTCCATTTTTGCCAAAATTCCTTCAATTTCATCCACTCATTATACTTTTTACTTTCTACATTCAATTTCATCCACTCATTTTCTTTACCTAAATCTAAGCAACTAAACCTATGGTGTCAAAAATAGAGAAACAAAAGGAGTATATAAATTATATAATACGTGAAAAAATCAGATTTAAAAATTACATATATAATATCATAAAATTGATTTAAGATCAAATAACTGTTACATGAAGTCGTATAATTAATCTAGCTAATGTGATAATTTGTGTTTATTTTCATTTATTGCAACGAGTTTCCGATAGTTTTAAAAATCATTTAAAATATTAAAAATTTAAGTTGAGATTTTTCATAATTGATTTAATTATTAGGTGGTCTAAAAAAGACGCTCTTAGTATATATTTGATTATTTAGATAAGATATTAAATAAATTAATAATAATAAAAGTTAAGCATTAGTTTTGAGTTTGAAATTTTGTGCTCACTAGTACGAAACTAAGACATATGAAATTGGACTCGTTTAATCTATAAAAAAGGATAAAATTGAACTGAAATTTCGATATATAAATAAAAGGCCACTGAAATTTTGGGCTCTTCCCAATTTTAGGCCCAGTGTTATCGCCCTGCCCGCACTAGGCTTGGGCCAGCTATGGTTATACCAGATCATAATCAAATGGATCAACAACACACAAGTCACCAGGTACTGTAGTTGATAACCCTTAAATTTGATGGAGCTTACTGGAATGAAAACGTGCATGGTGCGGCCAAGGGCGGAACCAAGGGGAGAGGGGGTGCCGACGCCACCCCTAGGATCCGGTGGCCCAAAATTTAGGTTTAGGCACCACCTGAATACATGGATTTTGCCTCCTTAAACCCAAGGTTGCAGGCTTGTGGCACCCCTTTACAGCGAGTTCTGAGGAAGAAGACGCTGCCCATTTTTCAATTTCTTTTTAAATTATTTTTTCATTAAAGAAAACGACGTCGTTTTGTTTAATGAAGAAAAAAAATGAAAAAATGGGCCTAAACACTTTTTGGCCCAATTACTCCTCTCCCTCTCGTGCCTAAACTCTCTCCTCTTCCTGCCCCAGCCCGTTGCACCGCCGTATGCCCCTGCTGTGCCGCTGTCCGCCTCTCTTATTCAGCCCCCTTAGAAATTGCACGGATTCCGCCACTGGATGTAGCAGCGTGGACGCTGCTCAACAACACTTAACAAGGGGGAGTCACTCACAAACTTCACTTCCCTTCAAATTCAACTCTAATGGTGGAGGCAGTGACTTGCCTTATTGGTCTGCAACAAGCACAACAAGATTCGGCTTCAAGTCGCCTTATACTGCCAACTTCTGGTCAACTTACTCAACAATCCGGCAACATTTCCATTTGCGGAAATAGAATTGGTAGTGGAAGACATTAGGCTTCTTATCGGTTGTTTTAGGCACCTTTACTTTACCAAGGTTCCAAGGAAAATGTATGTGTAGAACATGAAGGTGTTAACAGTCTAAAATGTGATACCACATGTAATAACTATGAGTGAGTCTCCTAACATGCATCCATAAGGTTATGGACATGCCACTTATTTTTTACGTTATATACTGCATTTGTTAAATTACATACTAAATTTAGAATATATTTTTTATATAATATATTTTTATATTTACACATTCAAATACATATTATTACTTGTTTTAACTTTTAAAATACAATATTTAAATTTTATTTAACAAAATTACAACATTTAAGGTAAAAGCCACCATGGACTGTCCATAAACTTATGGAAAAACCATCTTTCCTGAGACTTTCTCAATAACTAATACTCCCTATGTTTCTGCTTAATTTGTGGTGAGAAAATTTTGGAGACAAAATTTGAATTGTGAAAAATACCTTTAAACACTGACCAAGAGTGATATTTTATCACCTTTTCGTCAGTATGAACGGTATCCGAAAAGGTAACAATATTCACACTTTGACTTGATTAAAAATATGTTTAGGCTCAAGTTTCCCTCCGAATTTTTAACTTTTGGCTCCAAAAATTTTAAATTGGACCCAATTCAACCAAAAGTACTTTACAAAAAAATCAAAATTTTGGAAATTATATCTATAAAAGGAGCATTCGTTGCTCAACCCACCACAATATTAAAGGCACTTAAAAAGCTCTCAGAAAACCAAATATGGTTTTCTAATATTCTTGGGCCCCTCTTTTTCTTCTTCTTCATTGAGCTTGGCATGAATGTTGTAGCAAATTTTCTTCTCCAAAATATAGATGGAGGTAAAATTCCCAGGAGCAAAAGGGAAGAGGCAGTAGCCAAACAGGGGGTATCCCTCCAGACTGTGAGCCTAAACTGGGTAAGGGTGAAGGGGCAGTTGGAGAATGGAGAATCCGTGGATGCAAGGTCCAGACGCATTGGTCGAGTAGCATCAAATAAGAAGCACATCGACCTTGAAGCTCTAATGGCCTTGCCATTGGGCGAAAGGCAAACATATGGGAGTACAGTTGTTGGACTACATGTAAGTAAGAGCACCACACAAAGAGTTGCGACAAATAAAATAATCAAGAGCTACACAAATGTTGTTCATCCATACCTAAATGTGGAATGCAAAACAAAAAAGGCTGGAATGGTGTCTTTTGAAGTTGAATGCAACATGTATTTCAAAGTCATGCACAAAAAATCCTTATTGATGAGAAATAGTTCTATCTAACTGAGGCAACAACTATGTACTTACTAGCCCCTACGGAGCAAGAACCATATAGAGCAATACAAAACAAACATTATATTACTAAGTTAGTGTTTCTATCTGGTGTTTGTCGAACCTATTTAGACTATGAGGGAAATGTTTTATTTGATGGCAAAATATAGGTATTCCCATATGTTTAATATAAGGCATCCAAGAACAATAGTATAGGGGGGTTAAAGGAACCATGATTCTTACTCCTATAGAATCCATAAACTGAGACTGCATTAGGAAGAAGCTTATACATGAACTGATAAAACCATCCAATTTAGGTAGTCATCTTGGGCCAACAAACATATTTCAATTCAACATGAAAATGCTAGCTCACACATATTAGCTAATAACCCCGAGTTTATAGCAGCAGCAATACAGACGATTTTTCAATCACCTTGGTGTGTCAGCCACCTAAATGACCAGATTTGAAAATTTTAGACTTGAGGTTTTTTTTCTAGAATTCAAAGTTTACAGTACCAAAACCGTAGCTCAACTCCAGAAGGACTTTTAGGGGCTGTGTATGATGCTTTTGAAAATAAAGACCAAAAAACTTTGGATGATATTTTCTTTCTTTGCAAAATGTCATGATTGAGATTATGAAATGTATGGGGGGAATGGTTTCAAAATGCCACATATGAGAAAACAGGTGCTAAGAAGACTTGGAATTTTTCCACCTAACTTAATGGTTGACTCATAAGTTGTAAGAGCCAATTTGGGGCATTTAATTGCAATTGAAAGAACAAAGAAAGTGCATGATTTACTCATCAGCATGGAGATGGACTTGATAGGGCAAGAGGAAAATATTTTGAAGGTTATTCTTCTTGATGTAAAATCTATGAAAAACATGTATGTTGGTTTTCATAGACTTTATAGGGCAACTTGTAAAATAGGAGTTACAATCCCCTATTAAATGCAATGTAAGCATTATTTTGTTTAATGCAATGGTTGTTCATTATTTCATAAAAATCCCAAGTCATGGAATGTTCTAAGTAACAAATACAAGTTGGTTGTGACACACTATACATAAAGAGCATAATTGTAAACAAACCCACATAGACATCATCCAAATGTTTTCACAAAGTAAAAACATGGTTGCATCCATTTCAGATGTACAATTCTAAATTTTCATCATTAAAGGCTGGCTACTATAAACCAGATTATCTCAGAGCTTTTTTCATTTCATTTTAATGTCCCGCCAAGAAAGGTTCAGATTATATATCGAACTGTATGACTGCATTATAAGTAACCTCATAATCATAGATTTATCATATATGCCGACCTGTCCATCAATACTTCCCCGCCGATAACAATACTGCCTGAATACAGCGCCACATGCCTGCATTATTTATAACCAAAACATAACTTCTTCCTAACACACTCGGTTCATATTTTACATTACATACACGTATAACCTAATGTTATTACGAAAAATTAACGTCCAAAATCAACCCAAACGGAGCATGCACACAAGAAGACCAACAACATGTATATCGTAAAATAACAAGTAATGTCCGAAATAAATTCAAACTAGACATGCACAAAACAAGAACGACTCATGAATCTATAATAAAATAACAAGTAACGTCCGGAATCAACTTAAACTGGACATGCACACAAGTACAACATCATGTATATCATAAAATAACAAGTAACTTCCGGAATCAACCCAAACCGGACATATGCTAATTAATTTAAAGACATAAGTAATACCAGAAACATGTCCAAACACAAAAATATAAACCATCAAGAATTTCAATGTCTCGCCACCGTGGCTATGATTTACCTCCATGTACAATGAGGGCATATGTTATATATTGAGCAACACATTGATTTAAATAGATTGTTAATGAAAAAATGTAAATAATTTCTGAGATACAACCTGAAATTCACATCAGTTGTCCTTTGGGAAATTTGGTTCAGGATGAATTTGGCCACTTGCAACTGTTGTTTCATACTCCACTAGCGTTTTGCGGAGTAGAACGACATTTTCAGAGTTATAACGAATGATCCAAGTAGGTTTCTTTTTTATTTTTAACATAAGTAGACCGGTTTCAGGAAAAATAACATGCCCCAAATTCATGGAACCTGGGCTCACCCCACTTAATGCTATGATAAGCTATGTTTAGGTCATACTCAGGGCACTGAAATTTAGGTGACTGGGGCTCATGTTGGGTTTCAAGTGGTATTGATGCACCAATGACTCGCTCAGAACCCTCACTAGTCCAAAAATTAGTCATATCAGACCATGAATAAAAGTTTATTGGACAGATGTGTGTAGCTATTGGTATTTCTGAGCAAGTAAACAAATCAAATGCACCAATATCAGTCAGGTCCTCTGAACTGGCCTACACCTGGGAGTCATAAACTCCGGCACAAGCCTGTGGTGGGGAATTTGATGATGCACCAAGTATGACCTTCGAGGGTAGGCATGGGGCTGTGATTTGTAGCCCTACCTTGACCCTGTCAGTAGAGTTCATGGTGTATATATCACAAATAGACAAGTTGTGATTTTTTAGAAAGAACTCACTAAGCAGAACCAAAAACTTCCTCAACGAAAACCATAAACAAAAATCAAAACCAGATCTACCAACGAACACAAACCTTGAAACCCAAAATCACAAACCATAATCAGAACCCTATCCAACAACCAAAGAACAAGAACCTCACAAGTATGAAAAATGATAAGTAACATCACATCAATCAAAATCACCAAAGTAGATCATACGTATTATATATGAAACACAAATCAGAACCAGATCTAGATAGAACACAACAACAACAAGAAGACAAGGCAGTGTGCATGGCCAAATAACATATCAGCAACTACAAATCCCAAAAAAAACTTTTTAAAAACCCAAACACAGATCCCAACCAGATCTAACAAGTACATACAGGGAAGTACATAATTAATCCAAAAACATGCTGACACTGCATTTCTTTTCAACAATCTAAACAAGAAAACAGTAAACATGCATTCTCAAAGACAAAACATAATCAGATCTAGCAGATGATTAACATGCAAATCGGACCCTATGAGATGACAAAAAAAAAGAGGAACACATGCATACCATTTAGCATTCAAAGTAATTCATAAAAAGAACCATGGAGATTAAATCCAAACACTAACTCGAACAGGATCTAAAAAATTAAACACATGCAAAACATTTAGCATTCAAAGTAAGTCCTAGCATAAGCTAATTCATAATAGCTGAACTAGAACACCAGCACAAACCCTTAAATTGAAACGTTTAATACAAAATCAAACCGGAAATAACATAATATGACATGCATAACATTAATGTTCATAAAAAGGCTCAATACAGGAAGATTAAACATAGCGAGGGAAACCCCTCCCCCAACAATTGACCCAAAAAACCTAATTTTTGACATTCGGAGTTCAAAATGCATTCAAATCAAATATTAAACGCGTTTACTTCAACAATGAAAGGAAAAAATGTTTGAATAATGGCAATACATCTTAAATAAACACATAATCAAGGTCAAACATTAGAAATTAACCACGAAAATAAGTTGAAAAGCCAAAAAATAGGGCATGCAAACCAATTTAAGACTCAAAATTAGCAAAACATCACAGATATGAGAAAGTTTATGTCGAAAATGAATTAATTGATTCGGAAACAACCAAAAACTCAATTCGGATAAACAACCAAAAAACAAGCCAAGGTTTCAGAAATGAAGGTTTCAAAATAACTGACCAAGGTGTGAGGTTGTCTAAACCTAAACTAAAGAAGCAGAAAACCAAAAACTAAGATTTGATAAACCAAAAATTAAGAGTTGTTGGGTTACACAAAGGAGAGGATCCCTGGGAGAAATTCTACCTATATGAGGAAGACGAGAGACCTTTCAAAAACCAAGGCAAGGGAGGCTAGGGTTTCTGAGTAATACGAGAGGAAGATGAGAGAGATGATAAGAAGATGAAGAATTTTTGGTTGAGAGGAGGATAATGGAAGTTTCTGGGGTTGAGGGAATAATGTAGTGGGAGCGCCAGCGAATGGAGTGTTTGTAGGTGGGTGGGTGCACACTTATTACGCATTAGGGAGTGTATCGATAAAGCTGACCAGCTTTATTTCAATGGACAAATTCATAGGAGAGTCACGTGTAGCCTTAAATGACAAGCCACATCAAATCCAACTCATTAACCCCAAAAATAATCAGATTTAATTGGGTGTAATAATTAGCAAATCCATGGGCATTTATGTCTTTTCTTGGCTAGTCAATGGACCATTTTGGGAAAATTATAAATGGGTGTAATTTGTAGTGGGATAACTCAATATAGTAAATGGGTAATTTAAACTGAGACAGAAGGGGTATTAGTACTCCCACTATAGAAAGACCCCTCTGTCCTTGCTTAATTTGCAGTGAAAAAATTTTGGAGAGAAAATTTGATTAGTGAAAGGTACCTTAAAAAGCTGACCAAAAAATATATTTTATCACCTTTTTGTCAGTATGAACAATACCCCAAAAGTAAACACTATTCACATTTTGACTAGACTAAAAACATGTTTAGGCTTTGATTTTCCCCTCCAAATTTGTAATTTTTGGCTACAAAATTTTAAAGTTGGAGCCAAATTCAACAAAAAGTATTTTGCGAAAAAAAATAAAATTTTGGAAATGAGATCTATAAAAGGAGCATTCATTGCTCAAACTACCACAACATTAAAGGTACTCAAAAAGCTATCAGAAAATAAAATCTGGGCAGTTCTGTGAACTATCCCTATATTCCTGGGTTCTTCTTCTTCTTCATTGAGCTTAGTTGGAATGTTGTAATTGTCTCTTGCATTCTCATCGATGAAGAAAGAAATCAACTAGTAGTTTTTCTCTGAAATACAGATAGAGGTAAAATCCGAGAGGGAAAAGGGAAGTGGAAGTAGCCAAATGGGATGTGTCCTTCCGAACTGTGAGCCTAATTTGGGAAATGGTGACGGAGCAGCTGGGAAATGAAGAAGCTGTGGATGGAAGGTCCCCACGTCATGGTCAAGTAGCACCAAATAAGAAGCCCATCAAGCTTGAACCTCTAATGGTCTTGTCATTGGGCAAAAGTAGAACCTGTAGGAGTATAACTTTTGGACTACATGTAAGCAAGAGCACCATATAAAGGGCTATGATAATTAAAATAATTAAGAGCCACACAAATGTTGTTCATACACGCCTAACTATGGAATGCAAAACACAGGCTAGAATAATGTCTTTTGAAGATCGAATGCAACATGCCTTTCAAAGACATGCACAACAAAATTCATATCTATGAGAAATGGTTCTATTTAAACGAGGCAAAAACAGGTACTTACCAGCCCCTACGGAGCGAGAACCATATAGAGCAACACAAAACAAGCATTATATTCCTAAGTTAGTGTTTTCATGTGCTGTTTTTCGACCCATTTTAGACCATCACGGAAATGTTTTATTTGATTGAAAAATAGGGGTGTTTCCATATGTTTATATAAGGCAGCCAAGAACAATAACATAAACAAGCCCAGAGGAACCAAGGTTCTTACTCCTATAGAATCTATAAATCGAGACTGCATTAGGAAGAAGTTGATACATGAACTGATTCTAGCCATCAAACCTAGGTGGCCACCTTGGGCCAACAAACACATTTCAATTTAGCAAGAAAATGCTAGCTCACACACATTAGCTAATAACCCTGAGTTAATAGCAACAGCTAATTTAGACAGTTTTTCAATCACATTGGTGTGTCAGCCATCTAAATCACCATATTTGAACATTTTAGACTTGGGGTTTTGTGCTAGCATTCAAATTTTACAGTACCAAAACCCTAGCTCAACTCTAGAAGGACTTTTAAGGGATGTGTATGATGCTTTTGAAAATGAAGACCCAAAAGCTTTTGATGCTATTTTTCTTTCTTTGCAAAATGTCATGATTGAGATTATGAAATGTATGAGGGGAATGGTTTCAAAATGTCACATATGGAAAACCAAAGGCTAAGAAGACTTGGAATTCAGCCACCTAACTTAATGGTTAACTCAAAAGTTGTATGGGCCAGTTTGGAACATTTAATTTCAATTGGAAGAACATAGAAAGCGCAGGATTTACTCATGAGCGTAGAGATGGTCTTGATAGGGTAGGAGGAAAATATTTTGAAGGTTGTGCTTTTTGATGTAAAATCTATGGTAAACATGTATTTTGGTTTTCATAGACATGTTTATAGGGAAACCTGTAAAATAGAGGTGTTAATCCCCCCTTTTTTAATGCAATGTAAGATGTGTTTTGTTTAATGCAATGGTTGTTCATTATTTCATAAAAACCCCAAGTGATGGAATGTTCTAAGTAACAAATACAAGCTGGTTGAGACACACTATACATAAAGACTGAAATTGTACATGAACCCATATAGACGCCATCCAAATATTTTCACAAAGTAAAAACATGGCTGCACCAATTTCAGATGTACAATTATAGATTTTCATCATTAAAGGATGGCTGCTATAAACTGGGTCATCTCAGAGTTTTTTAAATTTTATTTTAATGTACAACCAAGAATAGTTCAGATTAAATATCAAACCACGTGGATGCATTATAAGTAACCTCATAATCACAGCTTCATCATAGTTGTTGACGTAGTTATAAATAATGCCCCGCAGAGAACAACACTGCCCGAAGACAGCGCCACATGTTTACATTCTTTATAACCACAACATAACTTCTTCCTAACACCCTATATTCATGGTTTACATTACATACATGTATAACCTAATGTTTTTACAAACAAGGAACGTCTAGAATCAACCCAAATCGAAAATGCACACAAGAAGACCTGCAACATGTATATCGTAAATTAACAAGTAATGTTTGAATCAACCCAAACCAGACATTGACAAAAGAAGAAGAACAAGATGTATATCATAAAATAAAAAGTAATGTCTGAAATAAACCCAAATTGGACATGCACAAAATAAGAAGAACTCATGAATGTATCATAAAATAACATGTAACGTCCATAATCAACCCAAACCGGACATATGGTAATTAATTTAAATAAATAAGTAAAATAAAAATATGCCAAAACACAAAAATATAAACCATCACGAATTTCAATATCTCGTGATCATGGCTATGATTTACTAACAAGTACAATAAGGGCATATGTTATATATTGAGAAACACATTGATTTCAATAAATTTTTAATGGAAAAAATATAAATAAAATTGTAGATACAACCGGCAATTCACATTAGTCGTCCTTTGGGGAATTTGGTTCTAGACGAAGTTGGCCATTTGCAACAATTGTTTCCTAGTCTGCTAGAGTTTCGTGGAGTAGAAAAACATTTTCATAGTTATTACAAATGCTCCAAGTCGGCTTCTTTTTATTTTGAACATAAGTATACAAATTTTTGGGATAGTAAAACTCCCCAAAATCATACAACCCAGGCTCACCCCACTTAATGCAGTGATAATCTATGTTGGGGTCATACTCGGGCCACTCAAGTTCAGGTGACAGGGGCACGGGCTGGGTTTCAAGTGGTATTGGTGCACCAATGACTCGTTCTGAACCCTCTCCAGTCCAAAAGTAGTCATATTAGACTAGGAATCAAAGATTATTGGACTAGAGTGTGTAGCTATTGGTATTTCTAAGCAAGTAAATGAATTAGGTGCACCAATATCATTCATGTCCTCCGAACTGACCTGCACCTGGGATTCATGAACTTTGGCACAAGCCTGTGGTGGGGACTTTGATGATGCACCAAGTATGACCTTCGAGGGTAGGCATGGGGCTATGATTTGTAATCCTGCCTGGACCTCGTCATCAGAGTCCTTAGGTGTACAAATCACAAATAGACAAGATGTGATTTTTCAGAAAGAACTCACTATTCAAAACCAAAAACTCAACGAAAACCACAAACAAAAATCAAAACTAGATCTACCAACCAGCACAAACCCTGAGACCCAAAATCACAAACCATAATCAGAACCATATCAAACAACCAAAGAACATAATACCTCACAAGTACAAAGAGATGATAAGAAACAACACATCAATAAAAATCACCAAAGTAGACCATAAGTATGATATATGAAATACAAATTAGAACCAAATATAGCTAGAACACAACAAGAAGAAGAAAACAAGGCAACATGCATGACCAAATAACATATCAGCAACTACAAATCCCAAACAAAAAATATTTTAAAAACCCAAACATAGAACCGGACCAGATCTAACAAGTACATACAGTGAAGTACTTAATTAATCCAAAAACATGCCACCACTACATTTCTTTGCAATAATCTAAACAAGAAAACAGTAAACATGAATTTTCAAAGACAAAACATAACCAGATCTAACATGTGATTAACATGAAAACCATTTTGGACCTGATGAGATGACTAAAAGAAAAGTAGATACATATGCATAACATTTAGCATAACATTTAGCATTCAAAGCAAGTCTTAACAAGAACCATGGAGATTAAATCCAAACATAAACTCGAACAGGATCTAAAAAATTAAACACATTCAAAACATTTAGCATTCAAAGTAAGTCATAAAATAAGCTGATTCATAATAGCAGAAGTAGAACACAAACACAAACCCTTAAATTGAAATGTTTAATAAAAAATCGAACCAGCAGTACATGCATAGCATTAATGTTCATAAAAAGGCTCAATACAGGAAGATTAAACACAGCGAGGGAAACACCCCCCCCCCCTAAACAATTGACCAAAAAAACCTAATTTTTTACATTCGGAGTTCAAAACGCGTTCAAATCAAACATTAAACATGTTTACTTCAACAATGAAAGGAAAAATGTTTGAATAACGGTAATACATCTTAAATAAACACATAATCGATGTCAAACATGAGAAATTATTCGCGAAAATAAGTTGAAAAGGTAAAAAATAGGGCATGCACACCAATTTAAGCCTCAAAATTAGCAAAACATCACAGATCTGAGAAAGCTTCAGTCGAAAGCGAATTAATTGTTTCGGAAAACAACAAAGAAACTCAATTCTGATAAACAACCAAAAAGGAAGCCGAGATTTCAGAAATGAAGGTTTCAAAATACTAACCGGGGCATGAGGTTTTTTAAACCGAAATCAAAGAAGCGGAAAACCCCAAAAACTAAGATTTGATAAACCAAAAATTAAAAGTTGTCGGGTTACACAAAGAAGAGGATCTCTAGGAGGGATTCTACTTAACCGAGGAAGATGAGGCCTTTAAAAAACTAAGGCAAGGGAGGCTAGGGATTCTGAGTAATACAAGAGAAAGATGAGATAGATGAGAGGAAGATGAAGAATTTGTGGGAGAGAGATGAGGATTATGTGATGTTTCTGGAGCTGAGGGAATAATGTAGTGGGAGTGTTGGTGAGTGGGCGTTGGTGGGTGCGCAATTATTACACATTAGGGAATGTATCGATAAAGCTGATGACCAACTTTATTTCAACAACCAAATTCAAATGGAGAGCCACGTGTGGCCTTAAATGACAAGTCACATCAAATCCAGCCCATTAAGCCCAAACAAAAAGATTTAATTAGGTGTAATTCTTAACAAATTCATGGGCATTTATATCTTTTCTTAGCTGGTCAATGGACCATTTTGGGTAATTTATGAATGAGTGTAATTTCTGGTGGGACAACCCAATATATCAAGTGGGTAATTGAAACTGGGACGAAGGAAGTAAAGTATTATTTTTCTTTTTTTAAATAGTTCTTTTAATCAATAGAGCAGTGAATAATATTGTTTCATAATATTTTTGCGATGTTTAAGGACTTAGATCCGATATTTTTAATATGTCTAATCACGTGTATTAAAAATTTGAAAATTTGGGAGATGAATTTGACTCAAATGGCTAGAATAGACAATTTTTTGGCTGAATCGAGAATGTAAAAGTTCATTTAGAATTATTTTTAATATGTGAGGATGAATTTTACATGTCACTTTTATACATAGAGTATGTCCCACGCGAGACCGTCTTACAAGGTTAAATCAAAATTAATAAGAATATAAAATGAGACCTTTTTAAATTTGGAGGTCCGATTACAAATATTTTTGACTCGGGGTTAATTTTAAAATTTGGGCTAAAGTTAAGATATTATAGTGCAAATTAAAGAATAGAAAGTGGAAATCGAATTCCAGTGAATTGTCCACCCATGGCGATGGAGAATGCCAATGACTACGAACTCTGAAATGGATAAATTCAACAATAGCAAACTCCGTTAATTGGGATAAAAGCTGAGGAACAGTTGATTGTTGGAGAACTTTATATGTCATGTCCAGAAGATATGTCAAACAAAGGCAATACCCATTTATTGAAATAGATGAACTAAGGCAATACCCATTTATTGAAATAGATGAACTAAGGCAATACCCTTACATTCAAGAAGGACATTTAGAGGTACACCCACAACTCTATATGTGAGAAAATGTGTCATTCCCAACAAAGCAATCAGGAGTTACAAATTCAATTCATCCATCACTAATAGTCAACAATAACGAGAAAAGACTTAGTTAGACACTATAGTGGAATACAACACGTGGCTCAATAATATACTCTCTTTGTTCCACCAAAAATGACGAAATTAAATTTGACTTGCTCTATTATGTAAGCAAGTGTGACATAGAATAATTATGGAAAAGTAGGGATATTTTGGAAAAAATTTAAATGACAGAAAATGTGTTGTTAAATTCTCACAATATTGTCTTTAACCCTGCAAAAATGAAAAAAAAAAAGTCAAACTAACCCTAACTTATTGATGTATGTGCCAAACTAATCATGAGCTCCGTTGACTTTATTTACCAATACGAAGTTTAGGTGGAATTCAATGAAATGATAAATACCCCTAAATAGAAGAAAAAAACATAATAAAACCAAAATGGAAAAAAATACCCTAAACCATATTAAAGTACGTTTTCCCCTTTACCCTTGCTTTTCTTTCTTATTCTTCCCGCTAAACCTTTCCCCTCCCACCCTCAAAAGGACGCACCCTTTCCCAACCTCCATCACCTATCGAGAAGCGAATGTCTCACTCTATTTTCCATTTAACTGCTACATAAGACTCCTAGAATGCTTAGTCCAGGGAAGTCACCCTTTCCCGTAGGTGAATTTGGATTGCTGATAAGGAAATAAGAAATCATTTCCCTTGTAGGGAAATGTTATAAATGATAGTTACCTTATAGAATTAGTTTCCTTATAAAATTAGTTATATATGTTAATTTCCTTATAGACTTAGAATCCTATTCCCTTTAGATTTTAGTTTGTTATACCACTATATATTGTAACCCTCATCATTAATGAGGTGCGTCATTGATGTGATGTTAATGCACCATTAATAAAGTCATTTATATTTTATCATGGTATCATAGCTTAAAAATTCTGAGGCCTAAACCCTAAATAAATCTGTTGTCGTCTTCCGCCAGAGCCGCGTGTTACACTACATGCGCCGCCACCATCGCCGACTGCCCTGCTGGTTGCTATTTTTCGATTGCCGCTAACACCTCAACGGTTGCCGCGATCCGTACTACTCCGATCTACCAGCGAGTGACGTTCACGCGCCGCCGCCCGACTTTACTTGCCAATGCGCCTCTACCTACCTGATTTGCCAATTTCGCAGTCGACGGTCGCCGCAGCTTCTTCTCCAGATTTCGTGAACGTTTGCTATTTGTGCCTACCCGGATTCGCCGTGCGTGTTTTTCACGCGTAGCTCGTACCTCATGCGCCACCGCGTCTGCAGTACAGGCGCCGCCGTGTCCGACCTACCGTACCGCTGATCATGTGTGTCATTGATCTGCACCAATGACTACTCATGGTTCAAGTTACGATGCTGCTGAGCAAGCCCGCATCGCTGCTGAAAGATTTTTTAATGATTAATGATTCAATAATCTTATTCGCAAGTTGGGCATTCTTGATCATCATGCTCCAACTTGAGGGAGGGTGATAAGGAAATAAAAAATCCTTTCACTTGTAGGGAAAAGTTATAGATGATAGTAACCTTATAGAATTAGTTATATATGTTAATTTCCTTATATACTTAAAATCCTATTCCCGTTAGATTTTAGTTTGTTATAGCACTATATATTGTAACCCTCATCATTGATGATGTGTGTCATTAATGTGATGTTAATGCACCATTAATAAAGTCATTTATATTTTATCAATTGCTCACACGATCTTCTTTGACAGTTTCTCATATTCTTGAGAGTATGGAGAATGGCAAGTTTCCTAGTACATGAGAGTATACTCCGAGAATCGAGTGCCCAACATCCTGAAACATTTCTTGTAAGTCATCACTAAATTCAAATAAGTGCACAAGTAGTTAAAATCTTCAAACATATTGAGGGAAAGATATTAAAGTGCAAAATGTATGGAGATATTGCATTTTGTTCAATCGGCTCTTTTACTTTGCCACATTGGACTTTAATAACATCAATGAATGTTTGAGGAAGATGAGGATATATGGTCTTCAGCTGCAGACACTGGAGTTCTAGGGGTTTTTTTTTTTTTTTTTGCATTCAGGTTCGTGCAGCTGGGTTGCCCCATCCAAAAAGGAGAAATGAGTCAAGGAACCTAGGGTTCCAAGCTTGGAACACGATTTTTTTAAAAAAAAATTACTGATCCAACCCTATTTTTCTTTTTTTTTAAATAGTGATATAAACCTAGGAATAATGATTAAGTGCTGATATAAATCTAGAAATCAAGATTATGTGCTAATATAACTCTAGAAATCAAGATTATGTGCTAATATAACTCTAAAATAATTATGGCCAGGAGGTAAAATTGTCCAATTTTTATTAGAAAACAAAACAGGGGTATTTTGGTCATTTTCATGATGATTAACGTTGGATTTTCCTGGTCAATACCGGAAATGGTGCAGAAGGTTATAGCTGCAATATTTATCCAAAGGTTAGAGTTAGATTGACTTTTTTTTTCATTTTGTAAGGTTGGATTGACACTTTCAACCAAAAGTTAGAATTATAATTGTATTTTGCCCTTGATATCTTTTTCCTATGGAGGGTGCATTCCAACAAAGAATGATCGTGTAAATAGATCAAGAGTAACAATTGTGCTTACACCAGTTAAGTCAATCACAAGGAAAGTTACAAGAGACGAGTATATCAACAAAGTGATACCAACGATTAAATCTAAATGGTCATCTCCGGCAAGAAAAAATATTGTTATACAACATGATAATTATGAGAAATATACATGCAAATGATCCTGATTTATTACAACTACAACCTTAGGCATGTTTAATGTAAGCATGAGTTGTCAACCAATCAACTGACACGATATAAATATCTTAAATTTCAATTTTTTTTTTACAATTATTCATTCCTTATATCACCAACAACCATCTAAATGTTCTGCCTACTACATATGATAGAGAAGACTAAAAGACTAGAGATTTAAAAAATTGCCTTTGCAAGCAATATTAGTGGAAATTATGAAATGCAAGGGAGAGGGCAGCTTCAATATACCACATGTGGACAAGGTCATACTTCAAACATTGGGTGTACAACCTACATATTTATTCTAAGTTGGTAAGGGAATGTTTGAAGCACATATATGTAGTTGGAAGAACACAAAACCTAGAAGAACTGATGCTAATGTCATGTCAGTTCATTTCAACTCCAATAAATTCAACTCAAATTCAATTAACTCTTCTCAACTCTTCTAAGTTCCAATCAACTCTTCTCAGTTCTTCTTAAGTTTTCTCAACTTTTCTCAGCCCTTCTCTACTCTTCTCAACTCTTCTAAGTTCTTCTCAACTCAACTCTAATAATTTTAGATTGTTTACTTTCAGCTCCTTTCAAATATTTTTAATTTAGAAAGTTCTTTAATCTATTTTGAATTTGAAACTTATAGCAAATGTTGTTCATATTTGA
>JAULKM010119500.1:0-21275 GCA_032355605.1 Rubia tinctorum | reverse complement strand
GACAATCACCCCTTGCTCAACTTCTTTGTCTTCAACAACCAACTCTTCATCCCCTTGGACCTCATCTTCAACTTCCTTCACCACCTCACCCATCAAGGTCAAAGGATTTGCCCTTGGCTCCAGGCTCACCTCCGATTATGTTGAAAGCTTGCATGAATATCTAGCCTCCAACCGGGCCACGGAAGATGCTATTTAACTAACTTGGATTTCCAAACTTTTGAATCTCGCAGAAGAGTGGTCCTCCACTTTTGTGATTCTAGATGTGGTTCGGTCTTCCAAGTTAGTGACCATATTTTTATAGCATGCAAGAGTTGCTCATACTTCGACCTTGGCTTTCCTTCTCGAGGTTAGATGACCCCTCATCCCTTAGGTAAGGTTGTTGTTGCGTGGTATAAGGTTATAAATGCCAATCATATTGCTCATAGTGTTTGTTTTCCGGTGCATTCCCATACCAAAAATCCGGATTACCACTCCACTCCGGATTGTAAGAATCAAAGTATGGATACCATTCTTGAGATCCTTGACTTTGGAAACCAAAAACTCTGACCTCTTCATAGCACTCCTCATGATACCCTTGGTTTTGAAAACAAAGGGTTCTATTCTTCTTGTAGTGCTCATCTCCCAACCAATAGAAAGACTGGGTAGGATGGTCGAAAATACAAATCCTGCAAAACCTTGCTTGTTGAGCCTCTCTTCTCATCATGAATTTCATCAAGGTGAGCTACTCCTTTTTTATTAAAAAAACCAGAATAGTAGTGCAAAAATTCTTGGTATAAATACACCAAGAACTCAAGCAATACATACTTCAAACAAAAGAAAATAAAAACAAAGAAGCACAAAAAATTTGGGGTCGTAGTGCAAAGGTTCTCGGTTCTTAGAATACGCACGTACTATAAACCAAGGAAAAAGGCAATACGTCCTTCCAAAAAATAAAAAACACAAAACATGCACAAACTATGAACAAACAAGAACACACAAAGAGAAATACAAAACACAAAGAACTACACTAACATTCGACAACATACGCCTTTTCCCCGACAGCGGCACCAAAATTTGGAAAGCCATCGTCGTGCCTCTCAAAGATAGTTTTCATATTCCTTAATTGCGGTTAACTACTAGAGAGTGGATAGTAGCAAGTCGGGGGCGTCCACAAGGAAAAGGGGTTTTATCGAGTGTTAAACTTAGTTTAAAAACACAAGAAGAAGTCACTCTACGTGGGTGGTAACAAAGTGGGGGTTTTGGTTTTGGAAAACACTATGCTTAATGTAAACTACTAAATTAACAAACAACTATAGAGGACAATGCAAATACGATCACACTAGTACAAAATATGGAATAAAGATGATAACGAGTCTTGGGCGCAATTGGTTTATATTTCTAGTTATCTTTTGATCATCGACTAATCATCATATTTTTCTGCATTAATCACATATTGTGGAGAACTTATCAACATATTTCGGGTGAAGATATTTCTCACCTCTTCTCAGTTATAGTTAAAGTGGGCGATCGGCGCCACACAATAACTCTTACCCTCGGGTCACCCTAGACAATTGGCATCATAAACTTCCCCGAGATTAGAAATACACATGGAAAACCAATACAAATAACAAAATATCCTACAAGCGAGAAATATAGGGATAGCACAAATATACCAACTAATAACGACTACGAGGATCGGTCTTCATGCTAATCGTTATTAGTCAGCCACATTGATAATTAGTCAAACCCATTCAAATTCATCTCAAATCTAATCAATTTCATCAATCAATAATTATAATTAGTTGTGACACCCAATTATAACCTAACATCAAGTAACGATAAACACACCGATAAAAAGTCAAAGTATCCCTGGTTTGACAAAAAAAATCTAGCAAATAATTAACCCACAATCATGAACTAGTTGATCATCCTAGTCTAAATCATGAATTAACTACACAAGAAAGAATAAAATATATTTGATAATCAAAGCACAAAATAGGAGAAATCAAATCTCACAAATTCATACTAGAAATGCTTACCAATTGCTCCCAAAAGTATATTTAGCCCAGATTAGCTAAACCCATAACAAAAATACAAAAATCTATGGTAAACATTTGAGAATTGATGAAGCAATAAATGAAATCTAGGGTTTTGGAGAGAAGAAATTCGGGTAAGAAAATATGTGTGGAAGAAAATGTTGAAAAATGGCTTAAATAGCCTCAGCCCATCTTGACCACTGCGAGCTGCAGCAGGGTCCTGCGGCCCGCAGTGAAAACACTGCCCACTTAGCCAGCTTCTACTAATAAATTAACCTTCTTCTTCCAATCTTCAAGTTTCTTCATTTTCTTCTTCAACATTTGATCTCTTCCAAACCCAATCACTTCAAAAACATCTATAAGACTCCTAAATTAAAGAATTAGGATATAAAACATGTGAATTCATCCTTGCTCCTTAATTTATAAAATGTCAATTTCTCTTAAATTAAGTACCTAATCTATTACAAAATTAAATTTCAAATGTGTTAAAAATGGGATACAAATTGAGCACATCAATGTCTTCTTTTGAACAGGGCTTCGTTGCCTTCGGAAGAACCTGCGAGTTTCAAGATAGTAGCAAATATTATGTTGACATTGAGACACTACTAATGTTAGTTGAAGTAAATGTATAATTACCTTGTCAATTTCAAGTAAATCTAACTTTGCGCCTTCTATGCACTCTATTGCGTACAACATTACGTTATAGTCGCACTCCCATATTTGCACTTGTTTCTTGAACATATTTAAATCAGCATAAAAATTTTAACATATAGAAACACATAAATAAATCCCGTTGGAAAAAAAGAAGCAATTATACCATATTATACCTTGATTTCGACCACTTCAAATTTGATTGCATCACCTTCACTAGTGTCCTTCATAACAGACTCCAAAATCTTGACCAGTGCTTTCGATGGTTGGAAGTGTGAGGGATCAATCAAATACACCCATTTCTTTGCAGGTTCAATCATGATCAATCGCCAATGGTCTCTAAACAAAAAAATAAAATTAATGTTTATAAAATAGTGTAAATGATATTTGTATACGTAATGACGATCGTAGCTATACGCTTTCAATGTAGGACACAATGAATAATTTCTTATCCTTCCTCCTAAGGTTTTTATGAATGTAGTCAATTATTTCTTGGTTTGTACAACCATTTCTTGAGTCATCACCGAGTACATGTATCCGACCCATCCATTCTTTTAATTATACATAAAGTACATGTACCTTGAAATTAAGAATTTTTTCACATTAGTTGCAAACAATTGAAAGTAATAAATAGTAAACGTGAACTAAATAAATAAATACATATTACTCACAAGATGTATATGGACATTAGCGTTTGATTAACTTGCTCTCATTTCCACAGGTCCTCGAAATCACTCCATAGCGGGATGAAATCTCATTTCCCACCAAATACGCAATTGTTTCCCAAAAATGCATGAGTTGAGTTACATTCATGTGGTTGAAACCAATTGTATAGCACTCGTACGAAAGTGAGATGATTCTTTCAGGACTTGTGCTCTTGGACCCAGTTATCTATTCTTGTGCGATGTTGTTTAGACCAGTTTAGGTATTTATGGACTATTTGGTGTAGTTTGGACCATTTTTAGGTTTGCTGGCAGTGTGACTTTCAAATGCCGATCCTTTATGGGATCGACATAAATTAGTCAACGTGGCCTTAAAAGCAACATTCCATGAGCCAGACCAACATTTTTGTATTTTTCGTCCGGAATTAGCAACGGTGCACCCTTAACCAACACCTTTTCGAGAGAAACTCTCGACAAACCTTCTGCAATTGGTACAGTGTGATCTGAGTGCCTGTTTGTGCAACCGGTGCTTCTCTAGCCTCTACTTCCCTATTGTACCATTTTTTTGCCAATCGCCATGGCTGGTCCTCCAGAAGAAACCTATGATGACCTTGATGTACAATTTTACAACCATGCTTCAATTGGTGGTAGTTAGTCTCCTTCTCACACACGGGGAAAGCAAAGTGGCCTTCACTGAGTAACCAGACAAATTACTGTATGCGAGAAAATACTTAAGAGTGCAAAATAACATTGCTTTCAATGTAAAGTAATCTTCAACACTGCCGTCATATGTTTGAACACCCTCCTTAAATAGAGTCAACAAATCCTCAACAAGAGGATTAAGATACACATATGTGTCATTACCCGATTGCTTAGGACTAGAAATCATCACATATAACAATACATACTTACGTTTCATTGTCATCCATGACGGAAAATTGTAGATAACTAATATACCAGGCCATGAACTATGTGTACTACTCATATTATCAAATGGATTCATTCCATTGGTGCATAGGCCTAACCTCAAATGTCGGGGTTATTTTCCAAACTTGGGGTAAAGAGCATCAATATTTCTCCATTGTTCACCATTTGACGTATGTCTAATCACTTCATCCACCGGTCGATCTCTCTCTGCTTGTCAGCGTAACAATTTTACATATTTCTTACACGTAAATAATTTCTTCAATCGGGCAACGATAGGGAGATACCAAATCACTTTTGTCGGTGTTTTTTTCTTTGTTTTAGGCAACACTTCAGCACCCTTTGCAATTACACCCTTCTTCAATTTGTAGCGAGACTCACCAGATACCCGACATGTTTCTCGATTTTCATCATCTTTCCCCTGGTACAACATACAATCATTCAGGAAAGCATGTATTTTTTCAATTCCAATCCCATCAGGCAGAGAAATTTTTTCGCGGCATACAACATATCCGACATCATGTTACCTTCGGGGAGCAATTCCCTAAGAAATTCTAGAGTTTCGGCCATCGACTTATCGGTCATCCAAAATTTGGTCTTCAAATTCATTATCCTAAAAGTCTCACTAAGTACCGAATGTTTTGAATCATTGTATAATTGTGTCTCTTTGTCATCAAGTAAAGCTTGTAATGCCTTGGGTTTACTGTTGAACTCTGCTGCAATATCCTCAACCATTTCGTCAAATTTTACATTCCCATCTAATTCATATCCTACATTCTTTTTACTCAAATCAATCGTCCGAGCCATTTCTCCAACTTCCCCATGCTATACCCAACTAGTGTAGGAAGTTTGAAACCCCCTCATTATGAGATGTTCCCATAATTTCTTCCTCCCTTAGTTCACATCATTCTAACAAATCTTTGTTGTGAGTTGTTACAAGATTTAGGAAGTTTTCTGAATTTTACAACTCCTAGGACCATTTTGTCTCGAGTCGTGATGATTTTTTTGTGAGTCGCGATAGAAAGTTGACTTTTGACCTTCCTTTCACTTTGTTGTCGCTGATCACGACAAGTGCCCAAGTTCAAAGTAAAAAATGAGCAGAATTATTTCCTGACCATGACCTTTCCTCTTATCCCCTAAGCTCCTCCCAAACACCACTGTATCTCCACCATTTATCCATCAATCTTACTATAAATCATCTCCTATACATCGGAACCCATCCTATTTCAATCCCCACATCATCTCCACACCACAAACACATCCAAATCCTCCAATATGAAGCCACCGGGGGGGGGTGTCGAAGGAGGACTACAATTTGAGGTATTTTCCTACTACCTTCCGCCGGGCTACATAACCTCTTGGATGGCTATGAAACATAGATTTCTTGAGTAGTACTTCCCAGCTTTGAAGTCTGCGGGATCGAAGAAGCTGTTGTCAAATAGTTTGCAACTCCCGAATGAGTCTTTGTATGAGTATTGGGAGCGGTCCAAGCATCTATTAGCTAGCTGTCCTTACCATATATTCAAGGAGGGCAATCTTATGTACTACTTCTTTAAGGATTTTTGCGATGAAGATATGTGCATGGTGAACGCGGCATGTAATGGTTCAATAGCAAACAAAATCCCCAAAGATGTTATGGTCTTGTCGAGGAGATGGCAAATAGTACATGGGAGTTTGGGACCCGGTCACGAGTGAAGAATTTTGAAGAACCCGCTCATTCTTCCAAGCTTGAAAAACAAGTCCAAGCTTTTGATTCAATTATGAAGGAATTTATGAGGGGGGGGGGACCCAACAAGTGAAAGTGTGCAGGATTTGTAGCTTAGAACACACGACAAACACATGTCCACAAGTTTTGGATGACTTTGAGGAGGTGAAGGCCTTGTATTTTAATGGTGGAAATAAACAGTTTGCTAGAGATCAACCACAAGGGTTCCAAGGAAACCAAGGTGAAGATCTCCCAGACCCTTATGCAAACTCTTTCAATCCCCAATATCGTGACCAACCAATTTTTTGGTGGCATGATAACAACCAAGGGTACAATAGAGGACGAGTTCCACCTCAACCCTATCCTAGGGAAGAAGGGCCTTCCAACACAAATGCTCAAATTTATAAGTTGGATCGGGAGGAGATTCTTGAGTCAATCACACAATTGTCAAAGAAAAATAACATTTTCACGGAGCAAACGAGAAGGGAAATTGAAGAGCTAGGCACAAGATCTTTTTCTAGTATCAAAAACCTTGAAGTGCAAGTTTATCAACTTTCCATTTCAGTGAGCTGGCTCGAGGAAAGAGACTTCTGCAAGCTACCATCCCAACTCGAGATGAATCCACGGAATGTGAGTACACTTAAATTGAGAAGCATGAAGGAGGTACGTGAAGCTCGAAGAAGAGGTTTTGCAAGAAGATGACAAATTTGTGGAAAACAACAAGGCTGATTTTGAAGAAGATGAAGTAGTAGTTGATGAGGAGTCCACACAAGAGCTCTCTACCATCGAGGCGAAGGTAACCCTTCCGCTGCCGTTTCGTAGTGCTTTGAGGGAAAGGCCAAAGGTGGCATCCAACGAACGTCAAATCCACCAAATATTCAATACGGTCGAGGTTAGCATTCCACTCTTAGATGTCATTCATCAAATTCCATAATATGATAAATTCTTGAAAAATACTCACACTATGAGAAGGACTAAACTTATTATAAACATAGGACAATTGAAAATAAGAGGAGTCGTCACTTAAGTTTATAAGAATATTCTTAAAAAGTGTGATGACCCCAGCATGTTTTCAATCCCTGTTCTAGGGGGTAAGTTGATTGAAAATGCTATGATTGACTTAGGAGCTTCCATAAATGTTTTCCCTTCTATTCCATTTGAGACCTTTGACATAGGTGAACGTAGGGACTCTTGGGTGATAGTTCAACTAGCCGATCATTCCAAAGGAAGCCCTAGGGGGATATTTAGGAATGTTATAGTTAGAGTGGGAAATCTTGTGTTTACGATGGACTTTAATGTCCTTGATGTGATGCACGACAGAGGTGCACTACCAATTTTATTAGGGCGACCATTTTTGAAAATATCTAGGACTAAAATAGATGTCCACTTAGGAACATTGACCCTAGAGGATGACATTAATAAAGTTGGGTTTGACATTTATAAGTCTAAGCATGAATCATCTACTTCTTCTCTTGCATGCAATGATGTGAGCTTATATTATGAATTTGTTCAATGTGATGAATCTTTCATGATTAATGATAATGAAATTCTTGTTGAGGTTGATGAGAGAAATCATGTTTTAAGCTTTTATTTTGATGATGATTTTGATAACACCTAAGCCATGCAGGAATTTAGTGATAACCTTTCTATTGTGTATTTATTTTTTGTGACCACTAACATGCAGCTGTGGATGAAGAGTGGCAAGAAATTAAAAACTCCTAAACCACCTCCTAAACCCAAGGAAAAGGCTAAGGACTAAACATTAGCTAAGGTTGGTGATAGTGATTTTGATGATGTGCTACCTACTGTTGAAACCCTACATGTTCTTTCTTCCTTGAATGACAATGTTAATGATGATATTGTTGATATGCATGATGTTAGCATTCCATGTGCTATTTAGAGTGTTTTTTCCCCAAATTGATCACTAAAATTCAGTTGTGAAGGAAGCGGGATAAGGATTTTAAACCTCCTAAACCCTTTCCTATACTCAAAATCAACAAAAAATGTATCAACAATTGTGAAGGATGAATGTGTTTGGTACGTGTCACCTAAGGTAAGAGGTAAACCTCGTGTGATGTAGAGATTTGTCCAAAGGGATGTGGTTGTGGTTGGAGTTGTAGATGGTGATTCCAGAGACCAACCGGTTAATTTTTCTTAGCTTTTGAAATGAATCAAAAATAAGTTTTGAAAACGACAATAAAGAAATTGTGCTTTTACTGTGTTTTAGTAGGTTATGAAAATTTTCAAGTGTTTGTCAAATTGGTGTACTTTAGAGATTTATAGTCATTCGAAATTTGGCTAGAACAGTATTACGCTTGGTTTGTGTGTTTTTGAGTGCAGGAAATTTTGCAACAAAAGTGAAGGAAATGGGCCTGGCACGAGGCATTCAAGTTGCACGGGTTATGCCATATAAATGCCGCATGTGCTACCCAGAAACTGCCAATCAGCTTGCACGATGGTTCTATAAAACCCTTGTTCCCTTCACCTCTCAACCCAGAAAAATCTAACCCAGGACCTCTCTTTCTCTTTTAGCCTAAAATCTATATATCTCCCTCAATTCTCAACTGAATTCCATAAAATTTGTCCCAAACACTCCCCTTCCACTTCCGCACAAAGCCCAGTGACAATTAGCTCAAGAAGCATCCAAAAATTTCCCAAAATTGAAGAAATAGCAGTTCAGACCTTCGAGTTCTTTCTCCCAATTACTCGCAAATACGTTCCTTTTGGGTGTTGGAGATCGCTGGATTTTGCTCTAGGAGGAGTTCCGCACACTCCACATTTGTCAGTTCATCAAAATCCGCCTTTGATTTCCGAATAGGTACTTCATCCAAAATCCCTTTTTCAAGAGTTAGAAATTGTTTTAAAAAATTATTTTTGAAAATTTCATGTTAGGACATTGTAAGTGGGGGCTTGTCTGTGATTTTGAGGATTGAATGATTTGGTTAGCAATTAGTTGATTATTTGGTAGCTTTGACATTATGTCTGGGCTGTTAGTATTTTTTGAACTATATTGCATTGTTTTGTGATGTTGAGATGCCGAGACAAAGGGTTGGCCCGAGTGTCCCCTTTATGGGATTACTGACACTTTTTTTGGGCCACCAGGAGCGCTAGGAGCATCTTGTTGGACACCCGATCCCGGAGACCATATTTGTGGACAAGTAGGTCCTTAAGGACCTCAAGATTTACAAACCGGTCAAGATTATCCTGAAGAGGATCGGTCTGAAGGGCTTCGTGGAGAAGTCTTCCCCCACGTACAATATGTACACATTTGAATTCCTTACTACTGTCAAGCAAGGAACTAATAGACAAAGTAATAAGGCGGTGAGGTTCCATCTCGGGGATGAGGCCCACTCGATGACTTACTAGGAGATTAGCACAAGCTTCAGTTGGAAGTACGTGATTGAGGTGGATGGTCACGCCGAGGATTTCTCATGATTTTATGTTGAGACATTTTGGACCATCATCACCCGATAACCCCGGGCAAAGGCGAGCAATAACTGCGATATGGTGCATCCGGAGGTAAGGTAAGTGGCGAGGTTTCTTACCACAGTGGTATTGTCTCATGGAGAGGCCACCACTTTGACAAAGTTGGACTGCAAGATTTTGTGATTGATTTGCATGAGATGCACATACCTTGATCTTGTGGAGTACTTTATCTACCAGTGCTTCCAGATATCCACGAGGTAGGGAAGTAAAATAGAAGTTGGGGGCATGATAACACTCTTGGATGTTTATTTAAGCCTCTCGATGGACGAGGGTATACAGGAGAACCTCAATACCCCCATACACCCTCACCTATAGTGCTTTAGTATAGGTGGTGATGACTAAGTTGGAGGCTAGATAGATCTACTGGCGCTACAAAAGCGCAAACTTCATGAGACTTCCCCAGCCTGCGAGGACCAGACTCAAATCTTCATTCACACTTTAAGATCTCCTTATAGAGATAGACTAGGGGTAAGAGAGTAGTCGCTGGAGGTTCTTATATGGAGCAAGACTAGGAGCAGGATGATAAGCAGACTAAGGAGGGCGACAGAGTTCCCATAGATGAGGATCAGTTCCATCAGCAGCCGTCACCGCCACCTCTTGTTGACCATCAATTCAAGCATCCTCCTCCATTTCAGCAGCAGTTCGTACTACCATATTTCATGGCCCCGATTGATATAAAAGAGCAGCATTACCATTCTGCTGGGAAGAGTTCTTGGGGTTCTCGAGAGACAGATGCACAACATCTCCCTCACACAGACTATTTTAGGGAGTCGGGTAAGAAAAGAATCTATGGGCCACGAGAGTTTGAGCCTTTGAGACACAACATCTCCATTCCCTCCCAGCATAAGCATCCATCTTGGCAGTATCCTGTATACAGTCCATTCCGGGATTATGGTTCGTCAGGGTTCTGACAGTCTACTTTATCTCACGACTCATGGGGACAACCACCACAACATGATCTGGATTAGATGCAGTCTTGGGGGGATTCTATTTTTGGTGTCTAGCAGGATATGAGCCACCACACTGACATGGTTGACTATTACATGGATGAGATGGCTTACGAGTTCGATAGGGTGAACGAGCAGCTGCAGTAAATGAGGATGGACATGGGCTTACTTAACCATGGCATACAAGACATCCCTGATTGGATAAGAACCATGGGAATTGTAGATGATCACCTTCATCAGGAGCCGCACGAGCAGAGGCATGGAGCCATACATGGCGAACAACATTGAGGAGTTTGGGTATTTCCAACCCTTTTTCTACCTTGGTTACATGCATTGGGGACAATGTATAAACAAAGTGTAGGGAAGGGAGTTGGAGCACCTTCATCATTATAGGTGGCATCTCTTTTGCTTCTACCTTTTTATGCATGTTCTGTTTAGATTTGGACGATGACTATTTTTCCATGTTTTCTTTCCCTCGTTGTTTTGAAAACTTGTTTTGTTTGGTTTCTTTTTGAAAACTTGTTTTATAGGTGTGAGGCCACCTATTGTAGTAGTTTGGAATGTTGTAACACTGGGTGGTGTTAAGTTTGTTTTTCTTATTCTCATTGTAGTATGAAGCCCACCTTTGGGACATTTTTGTGCTACACAAAAAGATTTAAAATTTTAAAATGAAAAATGTATATACCCAACTAAGTCAAAAACCCGAAATGGCGACTTAGGAAACAATGGGAAAGACCCGGATAGGTTGAAAAAATATATGAAAATGTGAGTCCAAATGGTGTGGAAAATGGTGAGAAGTGAGCTTTGAAAAGAAAAAAAAATTGGGATGCTAGGATGAAAACCCAAAAGGTCTCCCAGGAAAAATGAGAGCTTGAGAGAATCCAAAAAATTATCATATGGTTCTCTTTGATTGTCTTTTGGAAGTTCTTTTGGTACAGTAATTTAGCTTCACACATTCATATTTTGTGAACTTCACCTTTGAGTTGGTATGTTGGTTGGATAGATTGTCTTAGTTTCTTTGGGATGTGAGATTTATGAGATTCTTATGGTTTCAGGGGAACTATGGTAGTGTAGGAATATATGTTGGATGTCTTGGGGAATTTTTTGCATGCTATGTTTCCCTTAGATCTTTTCTCGTTCTCGTTTACTCGAGGATGAGTAAAGGTTTAAGTGTGGAGGAATTGATGTGTACCTAGAAGAATGTGTTTCCTAATGAATTTAGCACATGTTTTAGTAACTTTTGTATGGTTGATTGCTATATTTTAGTAGGTTTAAATTACAAGGAGTTTAGATAGACATTGTTGGTTTTCTTGTCTGAATCCCTCATTTTGTAGATTATTTAGATCTAATGGATTATATGTCCTTACAAGCATCTAGATCCTATTTTGTGAGCTTCATTGTAAATTGCTCGTAAGAACTTCAAAATAGATTAGTGAAGGTCATTCGTAAAAATGGTAGAAGATATTTGAAGGTCATTCGCAAGTATGGTAGTAGGCCAAAGGCCACGCACTTAATCGTGATAGTTGATGGGATGCGTCGAAGAGAAATAGTTGAAGTGTGAAAGATTTAGAAGACTAGCAAGGCCCGTGCCTCTTTCCACGATACGTGCCCCTTTGCACGGCCCGTACCAACCAAATGGCTTGAGCGGATATATAGTGGCATGATCTGGGTCCATTTTCATGGACCGTGCACTATGATAATCTAGACTAGAAGTTCCAATCCGTGCCCCGCAACAAAAATGCATTGGCGCAAGTCGAAGATTTCAAATCCACACTGCGGCCTCGTGCATCTGCATGGGCCGTGCCGCTCATACGGCCCAATAAACCTTCCAATCCATGGCCGCAAGGACTTGCACAGGACGCACGCTCAATTTGGACAGGAACTGCCTCCAGTCCGCGACCCGTGTGCTTTTCCACAGGCCGTGTCGACGATTAGATTGCAAATGCATGTATTTTTTTTGAAGCATTTAACATATTTTTTGTTATATTTTTTCTGGAAAATTACTAGATTTAGGTAGGATTACATTATAAGGGGTTTGGATAACCGTTTTTCGGTATTTCGTACCTTAATCCTTCAATTTGTAACCTCTTTTGAGTCTACCGATTTTTGGTCCTTACGAGCATCTAGATTCCTTGTTGTGAGCTTAATTTGTAGATTGCTCGTAAGCACTTTGGATTATTTTAGTGAAGCCAATTTTCAAGGATGATAGAAGATTGAAGGTCACGATTCAAAATGCGGTAGAAGATAAATGGGTCGAAGAATGAAGACAAAGAAGCAGATGAACGGTGATCCGGAAGTTTGAACCGAGTTCTGGGAACGATTTGAGAAGAACCAGAGTTTTAGGGTGGTACCATTGGATTTTTATTCTCAAGAACTATAAAATCGACTACAAGAACTCGCAAAACGGATATAACGGTTCACCTGCGGCGAAGCAAATAAGAAGAGGGCGGCAGCTCCTCTACGGACCCCCAAGTTTGTTACCACACACTTAGAGTGACATCTTTGTGTGCTTTTAATTACGCTTAATACTCGATAAAACCTCATTTTCCTCGTGGACAACCCCGACTTTCCACTATCTAGTTTCTAGTTGTTTCCGCAATTAGGGCCTATAAATACTATCTTTGAGAGGCACGACGACGGCTTCCCAGCCGATGTATCTGCTAGGGTTTCACTTTTTTTTTGCCTCTCTAAGGCCCATTTCCAACCTACTATATAAGGAGCACTAGTCCACTAGGGTTCGAGGAGCCTCCGTTAGTTGTAATTTTTATTTCCTAGTTCTAAGAGTGGATAGAGAGAGAAAGGGACTAACCCTTCTCTCTTCTTTTATTATTTCCTTGTTATTCCCATGGCATTGAATCTAATGCTTTAATTGGGTTCAATGTCCATGGAGTAGTGTAATTACTTGGGGATTTAATTTGTATTCATGACTAGGTAATAATTTTGTGAGATTCTAGATCCTCCCATGTTTTATGTTTATGAATATTGATGTTTGATTTGAACTTTACATTCTTGTGAGATGCATGTTGTAATATATTCTATGATGCACCATAATTCATATTGACATGTATCGTGCTAGACTTATTTTCTCCTTGGGAGTATCTAGTTAGGCATATTGTAGGTCCGTGGGTCTCGACTTTGTGAGTGTATGCATAAATGACCCTGAGCACCATTCCAATTGTCATATCATAACTTAACTGGATCAGACCCTGATAGATTTGGCATGATAGTTTGTAGATCTACGATTGTAGTGTAGCAACTATCATCGTTTCAGCCATAGAGTCATCGTGAGACGCCAATTTCTTTGCCTCTATAGGCCAAGGGAGAAGCATCCATAGTGGATTTCCATAGGTGTATTTATTTATGAGAAAGGAATTGTAGTATCCAAAGGTGTTATCGAAGTGCATTCCCTAATTACAAAAGTGGTGTTGATAGGATTAAAATGGACTTAGGTAACTTTGTCTGACAGACATTTGGAAGTGTCAACTATCACCAACACTGTGTGACATAGACATGAGATATATGTCTTATTTGTGATACAATCTAGGATGAAAGTTATTAACTAGTCATGTTAGCTTAATATAGTTTCTCCTCTTATTTTTCATGATTAGTAGTTTGTACACAACCCACCCCCCATCTATGTCTGTACCACTAGCTATTCCTAACACAAAATTAGAATGATGCATGATCGTGAGTTGTGTTTAGTTAACTTTTGAATTCTAGCATCTCTTTGGATGACCCCTAGACTTGCCACTAGCTACTCTCTAGTAGTTGGTAGTGAGCATGGGAGTAACAATATAAATTCTATCTTTACATCTAGCGCTCTGTGGGTTAATTCTCCCACAAGTTAATGACCCCGCTGAGTGTGATCACCTATCTTCTTGCTCTTAATCTCTATTTATAGATTACGTACTACATGATCCTTGTTGATCGTGGTCCATGTTGCTCCTTTCCTCACCAAGTCGCAGCCTTGAGGGGATGATCGTGGGTGCTAATTATCTTTTATCTCATGGTGGACTTCTTTCTGCATATCGCGTTGCGCGCTCGAGGTTTGCCTCGCTGGTTCGTTGTTCATGAGGTATTGTCTTCTGGATTTGGCTTCGCATGACTGTGGGAGGTGTATATCATAAAACACCCCACCCCCCAGGCAAGGAGTCGATGCGAACAAAAGTGCTATATTTTGTATTGAAACCATGAAGGTTAATAGGGGTAAAGTGAGTATGAAAATCCTTGGAGGGGTGAAGATATGGGTATGGCAGCAAATTGAGTCTAGGCTTCTTAGGTGAAGATATAGTAGAATTTGGCTATCCTATTGAGTTATCTCATTTTTTTAGTTCCACCGGTTAGTGGCCTGATAATATAGCATTAGGTAGTTGATTATAATTAGGAGGTTGAAAATCCACTGAACATATTTTCCTTAACCGTTCTTAAGTGTTTACCCTTAACCTTTTTCAAGTATCTTCATACAGAATATAAATAGTCCTTTCATCTTGTCAGGCTTACTACTGCCCCAAAATGGTGGATAATAGGAGTGTTCTTACCTTGACTAACGTGAATATAATAAAGAGTGTTATATAATTTGTCTGGCTTTGAGGTCATGGAACCTAGTACATGCGATGTTGTGATGAGGCCGCCTCCTGGTATATTTAGTGTGTATGATTCTCAGTTGGTGTGTGGGTTGACTAGAATACTTCATGAGCCTTTTGGAGGCTTTTGGGGTTGCTCTTGCTCTTATACAACCACATGGAGTAGCCATATTGGTTGGTTTTGAGTTTGTAATCGTGAAGTTGAGGTAGATTTTATCCTATAGTTGTTTAATGCTTACTACAACCTGCAGTTGGTGGGTCTGGAGGGGTCTAAGGTTACCTTTAAGCCAGATATGGGAAATATAAAAATCATGGAAGTAGCTCACGATGAATATAGAGACTGAGAAGATAAGTTTTTGTGTTAATATATTGTGGCCTTGGGACAATGCCGCCGTGGAGTGACAACATATCCATAGATTGGGAGTGAAAGTGGGGGAGGAAGCTGGGTCTTACGAAGGAACTTCGTGCCCATGTTATGAAGATGGTTGAGGCTGACAAAGGGGTAGCCAGTGCTACTAAGCATAATGCTAGCTGGAGGGAGGGGGACTGATGAGTTTTTGTCCGCGCCCATATATACGGCTTCCAAGATAATTTTAGGATAACATCATCCACATTGCGTCCATATTCACTAATCCCATCCTCTAATCCTAGGAAAACCCATAAATCACACACACTAAACACATAAACACATGCATACCAAGTAAATCAACAATAAACGATACTTAATGTGTGTTTTAATAGCCTCAAACCAACACATATATAACCGGGCTTGCACCCCAGGAAAGTGGAGCAGATGCTCCTACTGACCCCGACCTCCACATAAACAGTGATTTGCCCAACCAAAAGGAGAGAGAATTTTGACATCTCAGTTGATTAAATCATAATCATAAGACACGTAATCTATTCCCTCAACAAAGAGGCTACTAAAAAACTCTACAACCAAAGTATCACCTCACCTCACAACGCTTGAATGATGGCCCCTTATATAGGCACAACCTAGCCTTGGGCATTCGAAAGAACTTCATAATTAGAATCCTCAAAAGACACGTTCACACGTTCTCTCAAAACAGTCCACACATTTGTATACAATCCCAACCCCAACCCCATAATCACTACAACCCACACCCAATAATTTTCTAGCACATTATCTTTGTCACTCAATACGACATAAGCGGGTCATGTACCTACAGACTCTATAAGTAATAAAGATCACCCAAATCCCACAATTGAAACATGAAGATAAATCATGGCTATGCATACGCCTGGGGAACCTCAACCAGTGACACAAGTGATAGCTATTTATCTCCTGGCATTTCCATGTGAAAACCCAGCTATCCTGCTTTATGTACCAACCTAGCCTAAACCCACAAATCCTAAGATATAATGCAAGCATAAGCAAAAACTACTTTGCGGGATGTGGCAAACAAAACCTACATCGGTTGGATCATGGGAAATTGAACATACATTTTCATACGCTTGGAAAATCACCAGCTACCGACACAAGTGCACAGCTACCAATGTGCTCGATTCGTACCCTATTTTTAGAAAATTCCAAGTCTAACTATGTAGTAGATTAGGGATTTATGGAAGGAAATTAACATTTTATCAATTACGGGGTTAGGATGATATCACAAGTTTTATGTCCTAATTCTTTAATTTATGAAGTGTTTTGAAGATCATTTTGAAGACTTCTATTGAAGAGTTCGGTTTTGAAGAATTCAGGATTGAAGAGGCGACAAGATTCTGAAGAGAAGGCCAATTATTCTGAAAATTGGAAGAAACTGGGCATAGTATGCTTTGCGAACCGCGACATATATCGCGGTCCGCGAAGACGAGCCAACAGCCAATGTACTTATTTTTTCTTTCTTTTTGGAATTATGTCTTTCTATATCTATTCCATTAAGAACTCACGAACTACTCTCTCTCAAATCCTATTTTTCATTAACTCTTTGTCAGTTTTACATTGTTTACTATGGATTTTAGCTCTATTGGTAAGCATTTCTAATATGAATTTGTGATATTTTATTTATCCTATTTTGTGCTATAATTATCTATAATTTTTTACGTTTTTTTGTGATTAATGCATGATTTAGACTAGGAATTACAACTAGTTTATGGTTGTGGATTGATTATTTACTAGATTTTTGGTCAAACCCGAGATAGTTTATTTTTTGTCGATGTGATTATCGTTGGTTAATGTTGGGTTATAATTGGGGGTGACAGCTAATTATGATTGTTGATTGTTGAAATTGCTTAAGTTTAGCATGAATTTGAATTTGTTATATCTAATTATTGAAGTAGTATACTAATGACGTCTAGCATGAAGGTCGATCCTCGTAGTCTTCATTAGGAAATATAATTCTGCTACCCCAATGTTTCTTGCTTGTAGGACGTTGTGTTAGCTATCTCCATGTTTATTGCTATCCTCAGAGTATTCTATGAAGCCAATCGTCTAGAACAACTCGAAGTTAAAGGTTATTGTGTGGCACCGATCACCTATTCTAACTATAATCGAGGAGGGGTGAACAATGTTTTCAATCGAAAGGTGTTGACAAGTTCTCCACTATACGTGCTAAATCTATGAAATAGGATAATTATTCGATGATAAAAGGATACCTAGAAATGTTAACCAATTACGCCTGAAACTCATTGTGATTTTAGTTACATCTTTCATGCTAGTTGTGATCATATTTACATTGTTCGTTCTAATTGTTTGTTAATTTATTTACTTAAACTAGTCGTAGTGTTTTCTAACTATAAAAACTGCCCAAATTTTCTACCACACAGTAAGAGTGACATCTTTGTGTGCCTTTTAACTACGTTTAACACTCGATGAAACCCCCTTTTCCTCGTGGACGACCCCGACTTGCCACTAGCTAGTTTCTAGTACTTAGCCATGCCTAGGGCCTATAAATATTATCTTTCAGAGGCATAATGATGTTTCCCCAACTACCAGCCTCCAAGGCACGAGATCCTAAGGCATATCCCAATATCATCACCCAATTAACTAATAGTCTGAACTGAGAAACCTACCCCAGAAGTAAAATCACAATTATCAAACACTAAGAAACAACACCCCGAGGAATAGAATCACACTAAAATGCTACAAAGAAATATAGAAAACACAAACCACACCCAAATTCACAAATAAGAAACAACACACAAAGTCTTAATAAACACATTCCATTTTTAAAAAATTAAAAAATGCTAAACTGGCGAGGATTGTAGTTGTATAATCAACAAGTAAAAATCTTTCCATCTTTCCCACTACCGAACCTGGTGGCATCATTATCAGCCATCTCCGCATCACTCTTCCTCAGTAACTGGTATAGAAAAATGCTCATGAAGGCTAGAAAAGTTGCTACGGAGTCTCATTATTCACATTGGTTGAAACAATCGCTTCCTAAGCGTCATTGTCTTTATACTTATCAATCTTACACCTCCTAAGCTCATTAAGTGATGTCAGCAAGGCCATTCTCCCTGATTCCTAAAGGAGGCTTAAATAGTTACAGCCATATGTAACATTCCGACCATAAGTCTCATCTAATTCCCGCTTAGCAACCACCTCAGACATAGTTATAGTGCTAGCACCCACCAACACTGTAACAGCGAAACTAGGGTTTTGGGTACGAATGTCCACTCATGTACACCGTCAGTCCACAGTCGCTATCTTAGTGTACATTTCGGCGAAGAAGTTGTAAAAACTCTCCGTCTTTAGCAACCTGTTCACCAAAACCTAAGGAAATGTAGGATCTGCAAGTTCATCACTCTGCAACTAAGTAAGTTGCTCAACCAGCACAAAGTTCACCCTGCCTATCTGATCACTTGATCTGGGCTCAGCGGGGTCGTCAATTAAATCAACATTACCTTTTAATGGAGAGAGATCTTCTAACCCTTAGAGTGCTTCACAAAGATAGAATTTATAGTGTTGCCCCCATTCTTACTACAAAGCTACCAAAAAGATAGATATCGAAAAGTCCGGGGTCATCCACAGAGATGCTAGGACCTTAAAGGTTAACTAAACATAGCCGCAATTGGATTTTGGAGGGGTTTTATTTAACAACTACAATCATGCAAAGAGGGGAGAGAGTAAATTATATAAAACTGGCACTTGGGGATATTTGTGTTACATGACCGACAGTATATTTTGATCCTAGATTCTATCAAGTACAAGACATATAAATATATCCTAAGGCTTATGCCATGTAGTGTGGTCAATAGTCAACACATAAGGGTGCACACGACACCGCCTCCGTAATTACGGGAGTGCAACAATGGCCCTGCCTACTATGCAGATCTGATTCTCCCCCGTAAGATTACTTCTTTGGCACTCCACTACGAATGCTTCTCCCTAGACCTATAGAGGCAAAGGGATAGGCACCTTATCATTGACTCTAAGGTTGCAACAACAGAGCTCAAACTACACTAACCCTAGTTTCCTACTAAGCTATCTCTATCTGTAACCTTTCGAGCTCCAGTCCATCTAACTAGTGTACGGTCATTGGAACATTGACTCGACGACCCACATGCATACGCCCATACGGTCCCGGACTATCGTTCCTCCTATTACATTTAGGTTTCACTCTCCTGAGGATATCCATAAATGCGTCAACATGAAAGTAGACTAAAGTGTATGTTAACATAGTGTAACAATTATTCAATTAACAAGAATTTAAGGAACAAGCAAACATAATGTTCATAAGCATCAAAGGATAAGAAAATCTTAGAATCTCACAAAATAACTACCAAATCATAAATACAAATATAAATCCCCAAGATAAATCACTACTCCTTAAGTATTGAACCCAAATATTTCATTGGATTCAATGTCCTTGGGCAAAAATGAGGAGAAAATGAAACTAAGAAAGAAGGGCTATTCAATTTCTCTCTCTACCTACTCTTGGAAAATTAGGAGAATGAAACTAAACTAGGCTAAAACTTAAACCCTAGTAAACATATTATCCTATTTATAATAGATACAGTTGGGCCTTGAAAAAGGCCAAAAAAAGCCAAGTGAACTCTAGCAACTGCCATGGCATGGGTCGTGCTATAGCACACGACCCGTGCTGCCCAGCCTGGCATGACCCATGTAATTTGGCATGGGTCACCGGCTAGGCGCTTGTCTTGGGCATTCTGAGTGCATGGCTGTGTTATCCACCACAATTTGTCGGCTGACAAATGCTCCCTAATGATTTGAACGGCACGGGCCATGTAGATCTTCACGGGCTGCCAGCCGGATGCATGATTTCTACCTCTAAACGGTGCGGGCTATGTAAAACATTGCAGGCTGCCAGTTCGTGCCCATACTTAGCCGCATGAGGCACTGTGCTAGCATGAAACGTGTAGAACAAAGTGACCCGTGTCAAGGTCTTCTGGCACGGCTCGTGTAGTATTGCAAGGTCATTCCAGTTCATTCTTTGTTGAACTTCAACTCCTTCTTCTTCTCGGCTTGCTTCCATCTACTACCACTATTTGACTCGTGGCCTTCTATCTACTACCATCCTTGCGAATGGTTTTCTACTATCTACTACCACCCTTTCGGATGGCCTTCTACAAACTACGCTGAAGTGCTTACGAGCTATCTAACAAATAAGCTCACAAAACATGATCTAGATATTCTCGTAAGGACATAACATCCATTAGGTCTAATAAGTCTGCAAAAATGAGGGTTTTGACAAGAAAACTAACAGTGGCTTTTAAACCCCTTGTAATGTAAACCCGACTAAACCTAGCAATTAACTAACCAAACATAATAAGAAACGTGTCAAATGCATTTGTTAACCCATGTTTTTGGATAAAATTATCACTCAAACTCGATATTGTTGGGACCTTTGTCTCCAACACAGTACACTTCTCCTCATAGCGTTTCAAGTCCCCACCCCCAAATTAAACACTCGCTTATACAAACCTTTCATCGCCACAACATAACTAGAGATGCGTCGAGTCATGGTTGTTATGGCACATCGGAGGGGGTAAGCAGCTTTCTTTAGATCTTATTCATTAAAGATTCCTAGACTAACTTGAGCGTCAAAACTTCTCCTCGGGACTTCCCCGGGGATTCCCTTGCAGGCATCTGAACTAGTGTAGCTCTGTCCATCGGCCCAAAGGTTTGTTGCTTCCTTGAAAAAATTCCTCGTATTTATGAATCAGTACAAATATAGTTGATTCTAAGATATAAGTGACTGTTTTTTCTAGTAATAGATATGATATGAATCTCCTTGCGAAGACTCTGGATTGCAGAAAATTGGATCTTTAACCAAATGGGGATCTCGCCCAACCCACTTGTGTTGCACGAATTGCAG